>JAFEMH010003327.1:0-272796 GCA_022495995.1 Adenophora triphylla var. japonica
GGATATATCGTATGAACAATACACGACACCTGATAGATTACATTTCGTGTATTGTTCATACGATATAATTACCGAAACAACAAACATATCGTGTGGATTTTACACGACATATACCAAACTATCTCGTGTTTAGTCACACGAGATATACCCAGATCGAGAACACTTAAAGACACGAGAAACCTCACTACATATCGTGTATTAGAGCACGAAATGCAAAGCGATGAATCAATTTATATTTCGTGTACTAATATACGAAATGTGGAAAGTATCTCGTGTACTACTGTAACACGAAATGGTCACAACATTTCGTGTGTTGGCCACGAAAATGTAAGTGATGAATCGGTTTACATTTCGTGTGCCATTACACGAAATGTGGTGACCATTTCGTGTGTGTTCATCTGAAACACACGCCGACAATTTCAAATTTTAGGCACACGAATTCGTATCCGATTTAAACAAAAAACCCAAATTTATGTTACAAAATCGCAATTAGAACCATTTAGGATAGGTTTAAACAACATTAAGCATTATATAATCGATTTTAGGTATAAAATTAATGTTGGATTTTCAAATTTAAATTTAGGTTTAGAAATTAGATTACTTTTGGAGCGGGTTTGTAGAAGGCGGCTCAGGAACTTTCCACCGGTGATAGGGAGCTTGTTTCTCTTCATTTTGTTGTGTATGGTGGTGGTGTTGTGGTGGTCCGTTGATTCACCGTGTGTGTTGAGAGAGAGAGAGAGCCGCGCAGAGAGAGAGAGAGAAGAACGGTGTTTTGTTTGAAATGGGGGAGGGAAGGGATGTTTTTTTTTTTTTAAGTATATATATGAGGGTATTTTGGTCATTTGCACATGCCTTGTAAATTTCATGCCTTGTATATAGTAGTACCCTATTGTGAGTGTAGCAAGTATGTATCATTCTTCATTTTAACAAATAAATCAAACTAAAAACCTTACTCGAGATAAAAAATTTAAAAATCTTGATTTGAGACGGAAGAAGTAATTTCAGAATTTCACAACTTTCAAATTAGAAGGTTGTAAATTGTGAAGGAATATTTTTAAGGACATTGACATAAATAAATAATGCAATATTCTGGTTGCACATTAAGAATGATTATTTATAATTGAAAACCAATTCCGAAAGAATCAAAGGATTCTGCCATTTAGGTGGCGTTTGGTTCATAGGAAAACATGGGAATGGAATGGAAAATTTCCTTTTTTCCATTCCATTCCCATGTTTGGATGAATCATTTTAAAAAAAAATTTCCATTGGAATGGATAATTCCATTCCATCGACTTGATCAATTCATTCACTTCACTTTTTTTTCCACCGAACCAAACGCCCCCTTAGTTCCCATTAAGACATAAGAAATGAGTTTATATATTCTTGAAATGAAAAATCATTAATTAATTTAAGCCACCGTCCAATGAGAAAAAAGAATTAAAAAATAGAAATCTTCTAATAATAAATGATTGGGTTATCATGACACCTTAAAAAGGTTACCAATTTTAATAGATTCAGACCTATGACTCTGACTTTGTGTAAGAACTTTAAATATTACTAATGTCTCCTTTCTTAAATTTCTAAATAAATGTCCAAAATTTATTTTTTATGCAATTAATCTTAAGTATTTTAGCAATATAAATACACAAAATCTTAATAATTTTGTTATATTACATCATTAGTCTATGTGGAATTAGAATTTATTGTATGATAATAGAGAATCTAATAATTTCCAAAAAAATTTATTTAGAAAATAAAATAAAATTTAGATATTAATTAATTAAGGGTTTATGTAGAGTAGGAAGTTATAGGATTTATTACAAAAAACTCACTCAAAAAGATGGTATTTACAAAAAAAAACATGTAAGATGGAAAATTACAAAAAAATACTCCCTCCGTCCCACTTCAATTGGTCCGGGGTGAATTTCCACGATTTTAAGAAAAATGAATAAAGTGGATAGAAATTAGAGGATATGCAAAAGTTAAATGTGTGATAGGGAATAGGAGAGAGAATGTAAAAGTTAAAAATATTTAATACTCCCTCCGTCCCAATAGAAGCTGCCCAAATTTTGCCTTGCACACAAATTAATAAAATGGGTGGGAAGAAAAAATATTGTGAGTGTAATTTGAAAATAGGAGAGAGAATGAGTGAAGGAAATAGTAAATTATAATGGTGTTGTGAGTATTAAAATAATGTAGGAGAGAGAATGAGTGAAGGGAATAGTAAAGATTCCTTTGCCAAAAAAAGAAAGTGAAAGCTATTAGCGGGACACCCAAAATGGCAAAATGGGAAGCTACTATTGGGACGGAGGGAGTATGAGAGAGAATGAGTGAGAGGAATAGTAAGTTAATGATTGATTTTTTTGTAAATATGTGGAGATGATAAGAGTATAAATATATGGAAAACTTTCCATTTATGGAATGGATCAATTGAAGTGGGACGTCCCAAAAAGAAAAGTGGACCAATTGAAGTGGGACGGAGGGAGTACTTTTTTTTACAATTTTTTTTTTTGGAAAAAAAATTTGAATTTTTTAAATCAGTTTTGATCAACAACTGATAATTTCAGTTATCAGTTTTGGTCAACAACTGATAATTTCGGTTATCAGTTGTTTAAACAACTGATAACTAAAATTATCAATTGTTGAAGAGTAATTTGTACTTCAAACAACTGATAATTTCACTTATCAGTTGTTTAAATAACTGATAACTGAAATTATCAGTTTTGGTCAACAACTGATAATTTCAGTTATCAGTTTTGATCAACAACTGATAAAAAAAAAATCCAACTTTTTTTTTTTGTATTTCGAACTTATGTTTTTTTTTTTTTTTTGTAATTTTCATCTTTCTAAAGTATTTTTTGTAAATGCCTCGAAGTTATACGGGTAAATTAGGGGAAATAGGGAGATGGAAAAAGCATTGCTAGCTAGTAATACAAAACAAGGTCAGAAAAAATTAGAATATTGATTGTATTGATTGTGAATCTGACACTTTAATTAAAATCATCAATAAAATTATAACAAATAGTTTTTTATCATAATATTTTGTATCCATATTATAATTAGAAGGGAAATTAGAAGGGGGAGGAGGTAGCGGCGCACATGGAATTGAATAGGGTTTGACCCTTTTGTGACATCTCCCAAACAGGTTCACATGCCCCATATTTCGACCCCCACTGCACCCCAAACTATTGAATCTCACCACATGCTTTTCTTTGGGTCGGGTCGCCCGCCTATTTTCTGATTCCATTTTTATTTGCATACTCTCTCTGTTCCAATAAGTGCTTCACCCTTTTGGGTGAGCACGCAAATTATGAAAATGGAAGAGAAAAAAAATATTGTGAGTGTAATTTAAAAATAGGAGAGAGAATTAATGAAGGGAATAGTAAATTATAATGATGTTGTGAGTATTAAAATAATGTAGGAGAGTGAATGAGTGGAGGAAATAGTAAATATTATTTGTCAAAAAAGGAAAGGTGAAGCTTCTAGCGGGACGCCCTATTGAGTAATTAGTGAAGCTTTTATTGGGATGGAGGGAGTACACTTATTAATTAGAACAAATTAATAAATATCAGGATATTAAAATACACAAATTGGTGAAAAGATAATAAAACCCTAATTTTGGAACTAGCTTGTTGTTGGAATGAATTTTACGCTTATATGATTTTACCTAACTTAAATATAACCAACAACATAAAATTTTTTAGAGTTTGATCTTATAAAAAATGCATTTTTTTTTAAACTTAAGGAAAAATCATTTTTACTGGCTGGCATCTTAATAATACGTACCTTGACACTTTCTTCACAGCGCGGTTTTATACTATCTTGACATTTTTTTACCACAAATGCAGGGAGAAACGCGTTTCTCCGTCGCTAAACTACGGAGAAACGGAGCTTGTTTTGTCGCGCGACATACATAGCCCGCCCTGGATATCCTTTCAAAAGCTTCGGATATCCGGAAGGCTTTGGAAAGGATATCAGGAAGCTTTGGAAAGGATATCCGTAAACCAAATATTTTTTTGGCTATCGCTTTCCAAAGCTTCGAATATCCATATTCAATGTTACGGATATCCAGTAAGCTTTGGAAAGGATATCGAGAAAAAATATTTGGTTTTACGGATATCCTTTCCAAACCTTCGGATATCGCTCCAAACTTACGGATATCGCTTCCAAAGCTTCCTGGATATCGAAGGCGATGAAAGTATATCCAGAAGCGCTATATGTCGTAGCGACAAAAGCGAGCCCGTTCTCCAGAAACACGGAGAAACGCGTTTCTCCCCAGACCGACTCTTTTTTACCCTACACCGGCACTCTTTATACTGACACTTAATATACATGCATTGACACTCTTTAGACTGACACTTTGTTATACTAATACTAGCATTTTGTTACACTGACACTTAATATACATGCACTGACACTTTGTTACACTAACACTGTCACTTTTTTACACCGGCACTTTGTTACACTGTGCATGACATTTTATTCTGTTTGACACTAGCGTAGAAAAGCAAAACACGTTTTTAAGCAGAAAAACAACTTTTTTTTTTTTTTTTTAGATTTGACAAAAATTAATTGTATTTTTGCAGTTGTTTATAGTTAAATGGTTCGAATCGTATTTTATCAAGTAAATGGTCAAGTTCAACCCTTTTTAATTGTATTTTTTTTGCTATTATTTAAAATTTGTATATCAACTTTTTTTTTTTCCCCTGGATCCACTGACTACAACATCTTAAAATACTCCCAATTTACATAATTCACGTCCACCTCTAGTAGAGTAGGAGCCACGTGGCATGCACCAACTATCATCCAATCAAAACTCAGTAGGAAACAAAAATAATTAAAATAAATAACTAGTCACTTGTCCACTAAAAATAATCCGTATATTAAAACCCCAAACAGCCCCAACACACACTTCTTTGATCCCCTCAACAAATCATCAATCTGTTCTTCTAACCTTAAATTTTTTTCATATTTTCTTTCCTCCCATTTCACAATTAACAAAATACCATCTATCTCAAGAACATCCTAGAGAGAGAGAGAGAGAGAGAGAGAGAGAGAGAGAGATGGAGGTTGGAATGAAAATGGCGAACATGTTTGGTGACAAGGGTTTTGAGGAGACTGAGTTAAGGTTAGGCTTACCCGGTGACGGCGGTGGCGGTGGCTGTGGCATGGTGGCGCAAGGACATAATCATTACAACAGTAACGGAAAGAGAGGGTTTGAAGAAACAGTTAACATAGATTTGAAGCTCAACTTAGCATCAAAGGATATGAGTATTAAAGCATGTTTGGATCTGCTTGAAGACCACTCCAAATCTAAACCTCCTGCCATGTAAGTTTCTTTTTAATTTTAAATAATTTATATATGCATATATATATATACTTATAATTTATATATATGATGTGATTTTAAATTAATTAGGGCACAAGTGGTGGGTTGGCCACCGGTGAGATCATACCGGAAGAACATTACATCTGCACAAAAGACCACCACCACCACCACCAATCCCGATGGTGGGGATAAGAATATTACTAGTCCTCCGGCATTCGTGAAGGTGAGCATGGATGGTGCACCTTACCTTCGCAAGGTTGATTTAAACATGTACAAAACCTATCAAGATCTTTCTGATGCTTTGGGCAACATGTTCAGCTCCTTCACCATTGGTAAATATTATTCACTCCGTCTCTAAATCAATATCTATTTTTTATTTAAGATATTTTTTTAAAAAAATAATAGCGCGTAAATATATAAGTTTAATTACCCGATAATTAACACTCATTTAGTAATATTTTTATTAGTTTTTTTTTTCTTTTTTAGAAACGGAAACTAGTTTAGGAATAGACCTAGGTAGGATTATGAATAATCTAATATTTTTTTGCTAATTATTAATGTTATATAATCATTAATTTTGTTCACGATGCATGAATATATCTTATTTTCCCTATTATATAATTATCATTTTCTTTTGCTAAAATTAAAAGGTAGTTGTGGAAGCCAAGGGATGAAGGATTTCATGAACGAGAGTAAGTTGATGGATCTATTGAACAACTCCGATTACGTTCCGACTTATGAGGACAAAGACGGCGACTGGATGCTTGTCGGAGATGTCCCTTGGGAGTATGTTAATTAATTAAATGCCACTTTATTTTTATTTATTTAAAAAAAAAAAATCTTGTACATAAAATCACAATTTACTAATTATATTTTGTTCACTTCATCCAGGATGTTTGTTAATTCTTGCAAACGCTTACGTATAATGAAAGGAAAAGAAGCCATTGGACTAGGTTAGTATATATAATTAGTATTAATTATCTGAAAATATTATTTTTATTTAAAATTCTATTTTTCTGTTTGCTAAATTAATTTTTAACAGCTCCGCGAGCAATGGAGAAATGCAAGAGCAGAAACTGAACGTAGAAGCTACCGCGCAAACTGCTCCTTTGATCTTTTTGTGGCATCGACAAAAATTTACGATCAAAAATGCAGGAGATGGATTGAGCAGATTGATCGGTTGTGTCTATAAGATAATATTATTACTTAATTACTACGTAAAATACTTAAGCCATTCGATAATTATTGTTAATTAGTGTGAGAAAATTAGTGTGAGAAACTCGGGTTATTTCAATAATATATAAATGAACATAGTGAATAACTCTGTATAATTTCTCAAGAACTCATGGTTTATGGCCTATGTTTTTGTGCTTTAATTATGTATTTTTCTAATCTTCAATTAATTTTTTTTTAATTTTATTTTTGCTTGATAAGGTACTTAATTTGTGATATATATATATATATATATATATATATATATATATATATATATATATATATATATATATATATATATATCAATGTTTTTTGCTAATAAGCAAGAGTTATTGCATATTAATTTTAGCCTCTTTAATATTTTAATTGTAAAATTCTCTTTTTATGGAGTATTATTTTAATTAAATTGTCAAGTTGTACCGGTGGGAATAATGAATGTACTTATTATTGAATGAGTTGGATGAGGTTGAATGTTAAGGAGGGTGGGGGCATGATCATGTGCATGTTAATGTGAGAGCATTTATTTGGTGTCCCATTTTTGGTTGTTTTGAGTATTTATATTTATTGTTTGTCCCACAAAGCAAAATTTTGAATTTATGACAAAGGGACCTAAAGTTTTATAGTTAGACCTCAATAATGTTGTTCTTGTGTTATATTTAGAGGTCACAAGAGAAAATTAGGAGACCTCATTCAATGGAATGTTACATTACGTTATTAAAGATGATAAGGAGTTTCTATAATTTTATTTTTTGAGACAAAATCATCTACATCATTTGAAGAGATCTGATTTCTCGTATACATTTATACATATTTATATACCAATACAGAAGGTAAGACCCAAATTGTTATTACAGCCGACTGTTGTACAGTCTGGTCGCTGTACTTCGCCCCAAATTGTTATTACAGCCGACTGTTATACATGCTGTTCGCTGTACTCCGCCCCAAATTGGTAGTGGGAGTGTAGCATATGGGACTAGTTGCCATTTCTTTCACAGACACACATTGATGTATGGGTAGTTAATTAGGTTATCGAAGGTTGATGGACTTCTATAAATAGAAATAGAAAGAATCTTAGTAGTAATAGGAAGATGGGAGAGGGGACAAGTTGAGCCTATTAATGTTTCATTTAATATACTAGAAATAAGTTTGTTCAATAAGCTTTGGATCAATAATTTTACAGACAACCTTAGTTGATGATGAATTTGGTCTCTCACTACAATATGAATCTCTAAACCTTAATTACTCTAGAACAAGATAAGGGTAATTAATTTTACAAACTAATATTGATGCTACTTTAAATGATATGTCAATAATTAATTTTCATATTTTATGATGAGGATTAATTTTGATCATTTAATAGCCAAAATACAATCAAATAGAAAGAAAAAAAAGTCACCTGTACCGGACATATTTCGAGTCGATATAACGGAATGTGAGTTAGTTTCAATACGCCAGCGAAATGAAAACTAGACAACGACCTATAAGAAGTGTTCTATACAATGTAAAAAAATGAAAACTAGACAACGACCTATAAAAAAAAAAGTTTTTTACATTCTTAATTAAGGTATAAAGAATTGATCTCACATTTTAGTATAAAAATGTGTTTTTATATTCGTTCAAAATATTTTACATTTGCTAGTAGATTTTTCACATTAAGTTTTCTGATATTGAGCGTTGGAGCCAAGGCTCCATTGTAGCAAATGCAGTCAGTTTGCACAACAATCTATTTCCAATCTTGGCCGCCCAATGATTCAATAAGAAAAGTATAATTATCTCATGATTCTCGCCCAATAGGAGCCATTCGTTAGTGAATCCGAAGACCGCAATGCACTAGCCCTAAATCCTAGGAAAACCATGGCTAGCCTAGCTAGTTTCAATGGATTGAGAAGCTTGTTGTCAAAATAAGTGCTGAACATATATTGTACAGTCAATAACAATGAAAAAAGACAGAAAATTCAAAGATTAAATCTTTTTATTGATGAGAAAAGGGAAGGCAATGAACAAGGAACTTTGTATCCATTGTTTCTCCTTCCCAATATCAAATGAAGAAATATTGTAGAACTGTAACAGTTTTATGAATTTATCAAATCCCGAGTCATCGGCCAGGCCTCCATAGTTGGCCATACAGACCCTCCAGAGCTGATTTTTCTCAGATACAGGGCGATTACAAACAACAGATGGTCAAATAAATTCATTATTCCACAAGCACCATGCATCTTCTCTTTGAATTTCTTCCACTTTTCTTAGCACTGTAAGATTGCTGCATGAGGAACAAATTGTCTATAATTAATAAATGGTTAAATCAAGAAAGAATTTATTTTATTCAAAAGCTCTTCAGAAAGTTACGAAAACACAGTTTTTCTCCTCCCCTAACATAATATCAAGTTCTATCTCACAAATTTGCCGATCTTTTTGGTTTTTGAAAGTAATCAGCTATGTGATAAACTAGCCAACACCCCCTACCCGAGAAGGGCATTGGACCAATAGTTGTTGGACAGGTTTATAAGCCAAGGAAGTTGAAACCACTAAGTTGTAACTAACCTGTTTCAAACTAATGAATGATATTTGAAACATGTATGTTTATTACTCCCTTCATCGCTAATTAAATGCCCAATTTTCACTTTTAGGGACATTTGAAAAGCGATGAGATTGAAGGATTTTTGATAGCATTAGTACATAAAATCCTTAAAGATCTCACCATATTACATCATGAGAATAGGTGTGAATTTGAACTATTTGCTTCATGGGGAGAGTTTAGTAACTCCTCCAAAATTTGGAAAATCATTTTGGGGGAAAAAAATGAATAATAGACATTCATTTAGGGACAGATGGAGTAAAAGTTATTTAGTATATGACGAATATGTACATTTCTTGGGGGGGGGGGGGCAAAAGAAAAAGGAAGAAACAAAAAATTGGATACACTTAGTGGATCATTGGATCCAGTTGGGTGGCTCAAACTAACCGGGGAAGTAGTCAAAGTGTTATTTCTACCTGTTAGAACATGGATTAATAATATGTATTATTTAATTTCATATGTTATAATCATTTAATAATGTTAAAGTATAGACCAAATATGTAAGATTCCATTAGGTGTAAGTACCATTAAATGATGGGCATAATGGTAACTTCTCACCGCCTTCCTTATGAAAGGGTGTAATCCCTAAATGAAGTGTCCCTTCTCTTATTATATAAAGGTTATCCATCAGCCATTAGAGACACTAGTTACATACATAAATTCAGTCATAAGAATTCTCTTCATTCATTAAGAAGATTATAGTGTGGGCACTATCATTTAGAAGATCTACTATCTCCCTACTCTCTTCTTTCATTCAAGAACAAGATCAAGAACACAATCATGGATTATTAGGTACACGCTTCCGTCTTCATCTTCCTCTCATTCTTAATCTAGTTGTGAGTCGGTTCATGGTTAATGGATCATTTTGTTCCAAGACTACCCCCACCCCCCAACTCCAGAAAAAGTATTTTTGCAGTTTGCCTCCTATTTTTCTAGTCATAACAATGTCATAGCTAGAAGCCATGGCAAAGATATATGGTAGTAACAAAGTACACTTGGGACAGATATTTTCTTTGATATTTGTGAATTGTCTCTATCATTCTGCTTCTTTAGGTTGCACAAGATACTATCTCAAAAGACGATCTTTAGAAATCTAGTGAATGCATATAGTAAAACATTGTGCACTTAAAACAGTAACTAAAGTGTACCTGTTGGCTGAGAAAACTTGGGACACGGACTCTCTTTGACCCATCAGCCGAGCGTTTATAAGGGAAACAGTTTTCTAAAGCAGCAAGATCACTGGTTACCTGTGAGAGAAACAGGGATTACATGGTTACATCACCTGTAAACTTAATACTGGAGGCCATATCAAAATCTTTTAACATGAGAACAAATTTAATTAAAAGTATAGTTCACTTTAGTTAATTTTAAATTGTAACATCAAAAGTTCTGTTCACTTTCCCATGACTCACGCTTCTCCTAGTGGCAAAATAGAATTCACACACCACAAATTGTTGACAGAAGCTATCTTAGCCTCAAAAGAAACAAGAGCATCTGTAAACAATAAACTGTTCATAAAGCATAAAAAAAAAACTTGATATTCACTGAGATCATATAATTAAACCACTGAAATCTCATAGTGCAGAAACTTTAAAAATCCAATGAGTAATCTAGACTGCCTATAGTAGCACTAAGATTAGATTGCTAGAGTTGAATATATTTGAAAATATCCCAGGATTAGAGGTAGGGGTTATTCTGAGAGATTTTATGAAGGTTGGTAGTTTACCTGGTTTTGAATAGTCTCAACCAATATATCTTGGCAATCTACTGCATGCACACTATCCAAATTGGGACATTGAAGTAGTAATTTCTCTGATTGAAAAAACAACAGGACATGTCAGTCAAAATAAAAGGCAACTAAGCCTTCCAATTTTTAAGAGGTCATGAATAAACAGTTACCTGGATGCAAATTTGTGCAGGAGTTTAGATTCAGGTCACGTAATTCTGGGCAGTTCAGGTATAAAGCCTGCATTTGTAGCAAGATAATTAGGCATGAAATTATGTAGGAATACCTACTTTAAACATATTACATCAAGGATTTTAAGAAATGAGGTACATGACTGGATAATCCTTGAGGAAAAAAAATACCATTTTAAATGATGATTACTTGGAACTTATATTTTTAAGGCAAGGGGTAAAATCAGAAGTTAGTTAGACTTGGAAATCCCAGATTAGGCAGGAACGCAAAAGCTTGAACAGTTCAAAATGCAAAGAGGGTCGCTTTAATGAAAGAATAACTATTGCAAAGGTTAAAGAATCTCACATCTAAGCCAGAACAACCCCACAAACTTAGCTTCTTCAACCTTGCATGCTTAATGATAAGCTTTTGATACATAAGATGTAGCTTGCTGTTTGGTGTTCTCAGTAACTCAACGTCTGTATTTTCTTCAGACATTTGGTTTGGTGAATTGGAATCACATATAGTCATTCCACAGTCCATGAGCTCTAGAAGAGGCAGTTGGGCTGTGGCAAATTGGATACCACCTAAAAGAGAATAAATAACATGACAACTGTCATTGAGTAGCCAAAAGACAAGTTTTGCATGGAACTTGCAGTGAATTTTGATTGGAGTTGTGGAAATTACTTGAAGTGATGTTAGGACATTGAGCAAGAAGCAGCCTTGATAGTGTATCAGGGAATACATTGCAGATCATTCCAATCCCACTGTCACTTACACTAGACCTGTAACCAGGGAATAGAATGAGCAAACATTCTTGAGAAATAAATACTTCTACTAAAAAACATCCATATGCAAAACTTCTACCATACATAAAGAATAACAAGCACAAGAAAGAGTGGCATACCCACTAAGATCAAGCAACTCTAGGTTTGAGTAGCTTGAAGCAATTGCTGCAACTGATGCATCAGTAATTTCTGTTCCTAAAACAAGAGAAAGCATACGCAATCCCCTAAAAATAGAAAATGGCAAAGAGTATGAGCTTTATTGTCATCTGTGTAATAATAAGGTAATTGTTTTTGGTTTTTGTAGAAAATGGCAAAGAGTATATGATGCACATAATAGAAGCAATAACTAACCTTAAATTAGCAGCAGCAAGAGAAAGCACAACAGAGTGAGAAAGTCGAAGTGAAGCAATGTGAATATTCTTTAACCTTGGGCAGTTTCTTCCCAGGCCGTCCACCATAGATGTAAGATCAGCACTATCATTCTCTTGGCGAGAAAAATCAAGGGAAATCTCCTTCAAATTGGGGCAATTGAAAACCTGTGCACCAAGGTAGGAAAACATTCAAGGCCTAAATATAGTTGATGGCAACAAAATTATGTTACATACATGATAAACATTACATTTAAGGGACTGAACACGAGATAGAAAAACAATCACCATTTTAGAAAGTGAGTAAAGATCTGAAAGCCAGAGAGTTGACAGACTAGAGGAGCAAAGCATGAAACCCCCTAGGTTAGAACAACCTTCCATCTTGAGAGTTGTAAGACAGCGTTTATCAGCAACAAATCGACCCAGTTCCTCCCTGAGTATTAATATATGAAGGGCCAGATATTAGGCCCACGGAACTTTACAGCATACATGAGCAAATCATATGGTAATGAAAAGGCACAGTAAATGCAAATCTTCATCATACTTATAAATCACCAAAACATATGTGATAGATCCAGTGGTAAGTCATGCATCATTACACTAAATGTAACTTAGCTCAAATAAAGTTTTTTGATGAAAAAAAAAAGCGGATCTTGGCATCATCTACAAAAACTCTAAATCAAAGATGCATATAATTCATAAGGCAATCCCTACTCTGGAATGAAGGTTATATGAACAAGGTTAGATCAAAGGACCAAACCCTAAGTATGTCATAAATAAGCAGAACATGACTATGCATCATCACAGCTCTTAAATAATCATGGGAGATTTTGAATGAAAATAAACTCATGAAAAAACTTAGATTGCATCTTATGTTAGAGATCTATTGCAAAATTGAACATTTATGGAGACTGCAAATGGAATAAACAACAAAAGTAAGCAAGTAATAGAACCGTACCCTGTGAGTCGATTGACCGAGCGATCGCATGTAAAGATCTCAAGAGATTCTAGATTAGGGCATGAGAAGGCAATGCAGGCCAGCATGGTTGCATCCACATCACTGCAAAGGGGTAAAAACACAATCATCAGATAAACCCTAGATTTCCTGATTGATCTGTAAATCATCCTTTTACATCAAACCATAAATTCAGAACTTAAATCTATCGAACCAATCAAGGAAAATTGGTATCCGGATCTATCATTTTCCACTAATGTTCTATTTGGCACCCAGAAATATTAGATTTCAGTTGCTTTGGTGCCCTGAATTAGCAATTGGGAACTAATTAGCTTGTATTTGTCATCATCAAGTTCAATTAAATTCATATCAAGTCTTATTCATAGCTAATTTGTTAACAAATGGTTATTTTGAGCAAATGGTAGATCTGATTAATGGGTTCAAAAAAACCCTAACCTTTCCATTCTAAGAGATAGTCTAACAAGTCCAGGGCACTTCTGCAACACAGATCCGACAAATCCAACTTGAGCCTTGGCCGGGACCCTAAGTCTCAGCTCTTCAGCTGCCTTCCAAAGCTTTCTAGAGGTATTCCGCCACCCTTTACAAACCTTAGCCGCCGACAACAAGGACGGCGGCGGCAACCTCCTCAACACTTCCCACAGACAACTGACTGGAAACCTGCCAGATCCATAATCAGGATCCATCTCGTCATCATCAGAATCGGGCGAGTCACGGATATCGATGTCGTCAAATGATAGAGCTCGACGGAGCTGAGAGCAGTTCTGGCGAGGTGCAGGAGGAGGTGGGCGGGGGCGTACAGCGGATGAGCGAGGGGAAGAGGTGGCGGAGGAGGTGGAATCATCGTCGAGGATGGAAACCATGGAGGAAGAAGTAACAGGAGGAGGGAGGTGACAGGTGTGGCCTTTTTTGGGGACGCCACATCGGCCGCAGTTGTAGCTGCCGCGAGGCTTACCGCGTTTGGGGAGGAAGGCGTCGGAGACAGGGGTGGCGGAACCTGGAGTGACCGGATGGTGGGCTCGCATTCCGATACCGATGCCGGAGTAGAAAGATAGGACAGGAAACGAGGGTTTAGGGAGATAGAGAAGAGGAGGAGAATTGGAAATGGAAATTGGGGGAGAAAATAAAGGAGGATTTGGTCGGAAAGGAGCGGGAGTTAGGAGAGCTTTTTCGCGCGCTGGTTTTAAAAATATTTATGTGGAGCGGACGGAGGAGAGATGAAAAAAGACACGTGGGGTGGGACGGGACGCTCCTCCTCCAGCTCCTCCTATCATCATGATATAAACGACTTATAAATGAGTAAAATACATTATATAAAAAGTTAATAGGGGAAGAAGGAAGTATTATAATTTGCATAGTAAGAAAATAATGGGGAGCCATATCCATATCCGCCGGCTATTTTAGAAAATTAATTAGATCACAAACATATGATGTACTGTGTCTGTACTCCCTTCGCCCATTTCAAATGTCCCAAAATTCTTGCGGTACGAGAATTAAGGAATACTAAATATTATATAATGTAAAAAGTGTATAGTGAAATAAATATTGTGAGTATGAAAAGTGATAAAGGAAAGAGAAAGTGGGTAGGAAATAGTTAGTGAATATTTATTGTGAGTATGACAAGTGGGTCCCACAAATAAAAAAATAATAAAAAACTTTCCTTTTTTGAGTTAAGACATTTTAAATGGGACACCCAAAAAGAAAAATTTGGACATTTCGGGAGGGACGGAGGGAGTATATCACTGACCTTTCTAGATGAGGATAGAAAAAATAAAGCAAAAATCTTGTAAAAAAAGCATTTTTTTTGTTAAACTTAACAAAAAACAAAAAACGTGTTTTTCACCTGCAATTCATTTAATGGACGGTTTATACACACGCTTTTCTGATCCGGTTCTCTTCTATCTTTTTTACGCTTTAAGGTTATTACTTTCCTTTTTGATCTGTCACAGTTTAACGTTTTTATTAGTTGCTTTATTACCTAAAGTAAATAATAGGACTCATTTGTTATTCTCACAACAAAAACTCTCTATCCACTTTTTTTTTTCTATTTTACTTTTCATGCTCATAATATTTACTTTTTCTTAATACCCGAGCCAAGTCAAACTAAGAATCTTAAATCGAGACGGAGGGAATAATTTTTTGTAACTTTTTCGTCACAAAGCATTGTTTTTGAATGATTATTTTCAAATAAAATTCATATTTTATTATAGTTTTGCAAAACTAAAATTTTGAAAGTGAATAAAAAGAATATTTATGAATTTATATCAACAATTTTTTTAAAAAAATAATCCTTAATTTTTAATATGGTCATCTATTTAAAAAAAAAAAAAGAAAAAAAAAGAAGGTGATATCAGGTCCCGAATAACTCATTACCTTCATTAGACAAAGGGAATTATGGACAAAACGGGGTTAATGATAGTATCTATGTTAACAAAACCCAAAAAAGGGACTGTGTAAAGGAACCAAACTTGAGGGACCAAAGGAGGAACATAATGAGAATAAGAGGGGCTAGAATTGTAATTTACATTATTAATGTGTAAAACCCTAAAACTCTTCCATCACTTCGATAACCTTCGCTCGTTCTCTGCTCACCCTCTCCTCCTGTCTTCCCTCACCGTCGCTGCCGCCGCCGCCGCCGCTCCTCCTCCTCCTTCTTCATCCGTTTCTGGGCCTTCTACTTCAATTGTAACATCAAATTCATTCCAAGGTACGTCGTGATAGTAATTTATTGCTCCAATTTTTATTCATTTGATTTGATGTTTAAGAATTTGTGAGTAGGGTTTAAGGCTAATTATATCCATTACAGATATTGAACAACTAATTCTAGTATGTTCTGTACAAAAATCTTATACCCCGATAATGAAAATTATGAGAAATTTTGAAGGCGGAGGTTCTGTTCTTTTGTTGCCAACTGGAACAAGGAAATTTGCCATTGATGCTCAAGTTTTTGTTGTGAATATGAAAATTTGATGTAATTTTAGTTTGTTAATGACTCTAATGTTATTGTTGGGTTTCAAATGTTCCCCTTTAAACCCTTTTGTCTCATTGTTTGTGGAGACCGTAGTATAGTTTTAGTTTCATGATGCTCTTCTTGAGATTGCTAGAAGAAAATTGATTATGCCACTTCTGTTTTTAATATAGTACAGTAATAGTGTTTTTCTTTAAAATCCCGCTCAAAGTGCATTGTTTTCACAATTACTCGTGGATGAGACCTCTTCCTTGCAATCTCATCTTCAGAATGAGCTTTGATGGGGTCTATGCAAAAATAGAAGATCTGGATGGTGTAAATGTTCACTTAACTGTTGCATGTTTATTTGCATGAGCCAAGTCTTTACAATACTTATGTTAAGATCTAGTACCCGCGATAACTGTTTTTTGTGGTTAAATATATTTGTTATAAGTTCAACTACTCCCATCAGAAAATAAACTTCCATCTTTTGTTTTTAATCAAGGACAAAAAATGGACATTTATTTTGGGATGGAGAGAGTATCATTGTATAGTGTATAACTATCTAACTCAATTAGTAATTTGCTTCAACACACAGGGACAACCTTCTAGAAATGACAACGTCCATTTCTCAAAATGTTATCTCGAAAGACCGAGGTCAGAAGATCAAAAGGAAGGCTTTCGATGAGCCTGCACCATTAGATAGTACTCAAGAGACTGAAAAAGGAGATGATTTGAAAATTCTGAAACCAAGGAAGAAAAAGAAAGAGCGCAAGGAAGAGAACAAACAGTCTGAAGTTGAACAAGAAAAGGAAATGAAAAAGCTGGAGAACTTTCTGTTTGGCTCATTGTATTCCCCAGTTGAGTTCGGGAAGGATGACGAGGAAGAAGTCAAAGAAGGAAATGAAGATTCTGCTTTGTTCTTTACAGACCGGTCTGCTAACAGTGTGTTATCTGTTTATGAGGAGGATGCAGTATTTACTGGGAAAAGTGATGATGTGCAGGAAAATCAACAAAGAAAACCTGTATGGGTTGATGATGAGGAGGAAAAGGCGACCATAAATATATCCAAGGTTAACAGGTTAAGGAAGCTGAGGAAGGAAGAGGATGAGAGTCTAATTTCAGGTTCTGCATATGTATCAAGATTGAGGGCTCAGCATATCAAGCTAAATCCAAGCACTGAATGGGCCCAGCTTGATTCACAATTAAGAAATTACTGCTCCGACGATGAAGATTCAGATGATGAAAATAAGGACGATGGAAATGTTGACAGTATTCTTCGCACGACAGAAGATCTAGTTGTGAAAAGCCGTGCAAAGTTGCTGCCCGGACTTCTTGAATATACGAGATTGGTTGATGCGAATGTGGAGGATACCTCCAGTGGTCCAATTGCTTCAGTGCAGTTCCATAGAAATGCTCAGTTGCTACTCACCGGTGGATTAGACAAAAAATTGAGATTTTTTCAAATTGATGGTAAAAGAAACACCAAAATTCAGAGCATTTTCCTTGAAGATTGTCCAATTAGAAAGGCAGCATTCACACCTGATGGGTCTCAGGTGATTGTAGCAGGAAGAAGAAAGTTCTTTTACAGCTTTGATGTGGTGAAAGCCCAGATGGACAAGATTGGTCCGTTAGTTGGTAGGGAGGAAAAGAGCTTGGAAAGTTTCGAAATATCTCCTGATTCCAGTACTATTGCTTTTCTTGGCAATGAAGGGTACATTTTGTTAGTTTCTTCGAAAACAAAGGAGTTAATTGGAACTCTGAAAATGAATGGGACAGTTCGTTCGTTGGCTTTTGCCAATGGCGGGCAACATTTGCTGAGCTCTGGTGGAGACGGACAGATTTACCATTGGGATTTGAGGACTATGAGTTGCTTCCACAAGGGTGTTGATGAAGGTTGTCTAACTGGTACGTCTCTTTGTACTTCCCCAAGTGATAATATTTTTGCATCAGGGTCAGACAGTGGCATAGTAAACATCTACAACAGGCAGGAGTTTTTAGGGGGGAACAGGAAACCAATGAAGACAATTGAAAATTTGACCTCGAAAATTGACTTTATGAAGTTCAATCACGATGCACAGATTTTAGCCATTAGTTCAAGCATGCAGAAAAATAGTCTGAAGCTGATTCATATTCCATCTTTTACTGTCTTCTCCAACTGGCCTCCACCAAACAAGGCCTTACATTACCCTCGGTGTCTGGATTTTAGTCCTGGAGGAGGGTTCATGGCAATGGGGAATGCTTCTGGACATGTGCTACTGTACAAGTTGCATCATTACCATCAGGCTTAAAATGGTTAGATTGTCAGATATCCCATTATCTTGGTGATCAAAAGCAATTTTGTATTTGTTTTATTTGGTTATGTTGGTGTAACTTGGCAGATTTTTTTTTTTTTTTTTGTTAAAACTTTACTTATTGCTTCTCAATGCCAGTCTTCTTAAGCTGATCTGTTTTATGTTGGATTAAATTTTTTTTGGCTCAGTTAGCCTAATTTATTGACATTTTGAATATTTAGTTTCAGCGACGTTTTGAATATTTACTTTCAGCATTCAGTGTTGCCATCACTACATATCAACATTTTTTTTTCTGCTATGCCTGTTTGTCGTAACATGAGTCGACTGCCCGTGTTAGAGCCTCTGTCAGCTTACGCAGAAGTAGAGATGTTAATAGGGTTGAGAACCGCAGGTCCGGACCTATTAAACCGGGTTTTTACAGTGTTAGGTTTGCAATTTTGGTGGACTGTTTAAAGCGGACCGTTTAAAACGCGATCGATTAGGGACCGAAACTGATAGGGATAGACCGAAATCGACAGGGTTGGACCGATTAACATCTCTACTTGATATCAAATGTGGTTGAAGACTAAATGTGGATGTGTTTGAAGACCGAAGAGTGAAGATGATATTTATGATTATTGACTTATTTTATCATTTCATGTTTGATTAGTACTTTTTAGTTTTTAACTAGTAAAACACTAAAACTTGAAGTTGAAGTTTGTGTTTTGAACTTTATCACTTTACGATTGAAGTTGTTGACTCGTTATATGACTCATTTGAGACTTTGAGTCATTTTGTTTTGAATTGTGTGTTGTTGAATGTTATTTTTTTGGCTCGTTGCTCGTTAATTACTTGATTTCGAATTATATATTTATATATATATGTTTGTTTATTTTGTTTAGGTGTAACCCGTTAGTGATCCGTTTAAAACCGAAATCGAGAGAGGTAGGTCTAGGTTCGCAATTTTGGCGGACCGTTTAAACCGCGACCGATTAGGGACCGAAACCGATAGGGCTAGACCAAAACCGACGGGGTTGGACCGATTAACATCTCTACGCAGAAGTCGTTATTTCAAGAGCATTATATGTACGCATAACACCCTGATTGACATTTCCAAAACCCATTCCCATTAAAGGCTACAAATCCAGAGCTATATCGCTACACACCACAAGACCATGATATCGTTTTGGCTGCATACAAGTAGATGACCCTCCGTAGAGAATGAACATCGTAATGGTCTTATAGGGATCTCAAGGGTATGTAGAGTTAATACACATGCTTACAAAACCTAGTAGTTTCAATCCACCAGAGAAACCATAGACTAAACAGTGAAAAAATTTGGCGGAGTACATGCCCAAATAGTAGAATTTCATTTTTATTTATTTTTTTGAAAAAAAAATCACTCGCTATAATTACATCAGGAGTTCATCAGCACAGCAGGAAATGATTCTGTTTTCCAGGTTTTCTTCCACTGAAAGGTTGTCTGCTCATGTGATTCAATCTCCAGGTGTTTGTAGTCCGTAAATGACCTCAATGGTGGCATTCTGTTCTGTAGCACCCCCTACTAAACAATTTGAGAGTTACATTGGAAAGCAAAAATATTCAAGCCAGATGAAAAGTGCAATGTGGAAATGAGCAACTGTTGTGCGGGTCAGAAATGTGTTCTGCAATACACAATCACATTAGGTTAAAGAAAAGGAATGAGGACCAAGAAAGAAAATTGCTAGTAAATACTAAACTTTAAGCTTAAAAGAGTCTTAAGCTAAAAAAGTCACTACTAACTGATCTACAGCAAACAAGACCATGTGTTCAGGTTAGATCCAGATCACAGCACCACATTAATTCTACCTCCACATTGGAAGTTATTGTACTCCCTCCGTCCCAAAATGTTTGTTCCATTTGACTTTTTTGTTGAACTTTGACCACAAATATATGACAATTTAATTATGTTCATGAAATTCTAAAAATTCCTATTGATTCACCATTAATAATATAATCAACAACAACTTTTAGAATTTCATGAACATGATTAATCTCTCATAAATTTGTGGTCAAAGTTCAACAAAAAAGTCAAATGGGACAAACATTTTGGGACGGAGGGAGTATTTAAAACACCAGCACGAAAGGGGTGGGGATGGCAGAATTTCTCCATGATTTATCCACAGCCAGCGCCAGGGGTAAGCTTGTCCAATAGTTTTCATGGATATTGGATGTCTGCAACTCCTAAAGCTACTCCCTCCGTTCCACGTTAATACTCCACTATTCATTTTTTGGACGTTTCACTTGAAGAGACCACTTTCAATAAATAACAAATATCTTTCTCGCTTCTCATTTCTCATTTCTCATTTTTTTCTTTCATGTTCAAAATATGACACATTTTTGCATAATGTAACAAAAAGTACAATTTAATACTCCCTCCGTCCAGAAATGACCTTCCTACTTTTTTTTTTGTCACTACGAAGCTACTTTGAGCAATAAATTTAAGTGACTTTAATTATTCTTATAAAAATTTAAAACATGTTACTGATACACCATTATAAATACTATCAATAACAATTTTTATATATTTATTAGGATAATTATATTAACCTAAAATTATTGCTCAAAGTACCTTCGTGTTAACAATCAAAAAGTAGGAAAATCATTTTGGGATGGAGGGAGCATAAATCATGAGATATTACAAAGACATAAAAGTACAATAAGGTATTACTGAAACTAAATTTAAGATTTCGTGGGTGAAAGAGGAAAGACATCAATATTTACATAGTAAATAGGTGACTAGTTAAGGTTAAGCAAGAAATTAACACGACATCTCTAATGGTAGACCTTAGTTCATATATGCTTGAGCACAAGAAAAGCTAAGCTGAGCTCAAGTTGGCATGGCTATACTTCAAATTGGACTCTCAAATGCCATTAATAATATACTGTCCCTCTACAATATCGACAGAGTGAATGCAGAAAAGAGTAAGGGCAACCAACTGTGGAAATAAAAATAAGGAACTGGAGCATAAAATTGTGATGCTGATTTCTCACCTGTAAAGAGCAGCATACAGCAAAGATCAAATTTCATAGGCTAAACTCCCGTTGCAGCTTTGACCTCGGGATCTGCCTTACCCTGACTAAATTTGAACAAAAAGGTTATCAATAAAATAATTTGTTGCCTGCAAAATCATTTATAGTGGCATGACTGGCATCTATGTCCAAGTAGAAGTGCATATAAAAATGCATACAAAAATAGCTATTCAGTTTAGACTGATTCTCTAACGTTTATTGATACCGATCAGAAGACTTCATATTCATATGCGCAGATAGATAACCACAAATGATATCCAATAGAGGAAAGTAACCGTGGATCAACTCATTAATACCATTGAAATACTGACAAGCTTTCAAATTTTCTGTTCAATAAAAAAAGGACTTTTCTATTGTGTGTCCATGGGCACATGATAAGGATTAAAGATTCTCTTGTAATGTGTGTCCAATTAATACTTAACACACATTACAAGAGAATCTTTAAAAGATTTATTCAAAGATTCTCTTGTAATGTGTGTCAAGTATTAATTTGACACACATTACAAGAGAATCTTTAATCCTTATCATGTGCCCATGGACACACAATAGAAAAGTCCTAAAAAAAATCACTTTTCTCAGAAAAGGCAAAAATAACTTATAAGCAGAATAAGAAGGCATAGACTATTATAGTTTGGCAAATGAAAGGCCGAGAGTAACAAGAACCTCAGATGGAGAGGTTCTTCGGATCTTTCTTGTAGGGCTCCTCAATGTCACAAACTCCTCTGCTGCTGTTGGGTGAATACCCACTGTGGCATCGAAGTCTGCCTTTGTCAAGCCAGCTTTAACAGCAACCGCAAACCCCTGAGGTTATAAAAAATTTAACAAATCATTTGAAATCTGACATCTAAAAAGTATTTGAAAGCAGCAAAACTGAAAAGATGCAACAACCTGAACCAGCTCTGGAGCATCTTCACCGCACATGTGCAACCCAATTACTTTGTTAGTCTTTACGCACACTATAAGCTTCATGAAGACCCGATCAGGAAGCCCAGAAAGAGTTGCCTTTAAGGGCCTAAAATTTGATGTAAATATATCGACATCACCAAACTCCTCTATTGCCTGCAAATTCCTTTGATCGTTAAAACGCAGTAAGAAAAGTGCAGTTGTTGCAGAAATGACTCATAATATACAATTACCTGTTCTTCGCTCAAGCCAACTTGCGCTATGGGTGGCTGCGAGAACACAGCCGATGGTACATTCCTGCTCACAAGCAGATAAATATCTGGTCAGATTATGTTACTATCACATGCATATCTCCTAAAGCTTAATCCCAAACCCCCATCTGTAATTTTAGAAAATACACGCATATAGCTATGGTTGTCATTTGCTAATACAGAAAGCATTTCACTGATATAGATAATTCAATTTGTGTTAAAAGAAGCAGCTGCTATAGCTTTCTTTATAGTCTACATTTAGAAACATTAGGATCAAATAGCTAACTCTTAGGCACAAACCACTTTTTTCTTTATTTTATTTTCTGAGTGTGTTTAACACCAAATAGATTGAGTACCTAAAATCTGGCTTCGTTGGTTCATTTGCAAAAATTGTTTTAGCCAATGCACCTCCTTCCATCAAAGCCACTGGAGTCAGGTTAATTCTATCGGTAACGTCACCAACAGCCCAAATTGTTGGAACTGATGTACGGGAGTATTCATCAACCTGAGATCATTCGCACAAAGCAAATCTAAGATTCCGTAGCAAATATACAAACAATTCGCACGCACACACACAGATGAACCAGGGAGAGAGAGAGAGCATCAATGATGCTACCAATATTGCTCCATTCTTTGCCAATTCCACGCCAACTGCCTCCAGACCTAGATTCTGCAATACAGTACAACACAATTATCAGCTAACATTTGACTCTAGGAATAGTATTTCAAGGAAAGCGTGACCTAGATAGATCATCTGTAAATCCAAACACAACGGACCAGATGCAGTTGTGAAGCATTTCAGATGTTTAACAGAAAGAAGTAAGATGCAAGTTCTCTTCCCTTCCTTCCCTCCCTCCTTTTCTTTTGTCTGATTGAGGACATCTCACCCAGCCTAGATTGACGTCTGGAAGGTGCTAACTAAAAACTACAAGAAAGAATCAATAAACCTTTGTATTAGGCTTGCGTCCTGTCGCAAACATGACATGCGAGAATCCTTCAGTTGTTCCTTTGTTCGTCTTCAAGGACAGCGAACCATCAGCTGCTTTGATCACAGCCTGAGGTGACTCCTCTGTATGGAACTCAATTCCTTTTACAGACATCTGCTCCTCAACAAAGTCTCTAACCTGCACAAGTCAAGGAAGGGAAGCCTCCGTATGAAGATTTCCAATAGAAGAATATATAAGCAATATCATACACGCATGGCTATGGTCCTAACCTCCTCATCAAAGCCTCTCAAAACTTTCTTTTGTCGAATAAATACATGGACATCACTTTTCAGTCCATTGAAGATTCCAGCGAACTCAAGAGCAATGTACCCACCGCCAACAATTGCAATTTTTGTAGGTTTTGAGGGTAAATCAAGAGCAGCATCGGAATCAATCACATATTCACTTCCAGGAATTTCAGGAATGAATGGGCGTCCCCCAACTGAAATGAGAATGTTTTTTGCAGTGTAGCGTTTCCCATCAACATCCACTGTATGTGGGTCAACAATCTGTTAATGTAATAATTAAAAATTAACAACTCACGAAAACAAAAACTGAGTAAGAAGTACATCAGGGGAGGAAAAAAAGATTTAAGTTCAACAATATCAGTCTACATAAGAGCATCAAACCTTTCCACGCCCTTCAATTAGTTTGACACCAGCATTCTTTAGAATATTCTTGTAGATACCAGTAAGACGCTGCAACTCTGCATTCTTATTAGCCATTAAGGTGCTCCAGTCGTGGGTGGGTTCAGTTTCATAAGACCATCCAAAACCAAGGCTCTCTTCGAACTCATGAGAATATTTGGATGCATAAACGAGTAGTTTCTTTGGTACACACCCACGGAGTACACACCTTCATTGATAAATCATCAGCTATCATCAGAGCACCACCGAGCTTACTCAGTGGGATAATATTTAGAGTGAGAATATGACTCCTCAATCAAACAGTTCTAACTCAGACACGCTCACCAATAACAATAATGAACTCCAGATGAAATAAAGACTACTTGGCACCAAAAGCTACATGTCTTAAGAACATACAACCTAGTCCCAAGAAAAAGTCATAATTTCCTTATTTTTGTCCTAAAAGAAGTCATACTTCTAAAAGGGATATAATTCGAGTCCAATTTCAAGAAGATACAAACAAGTAAAGCAATGTTCTTAAAACACTGACTTGCCATCATATTATTTGTATTATGATCATTTTTTTGGACGGAGGGAGTAACAAAATAAACAAAATCCAGAGTCAATTATGCCTGCACACTAAACACACTCCTATATTATTCAAAAAATGAAGTTACTGAAACAAGCAATTCTCAGCATTGTATTCCACCACGATAAAAGGTGAAACAAAATCTCAATTATTAATACATTTCTCTGCTCGCGTGCACACTGAAACACACTTTACCAAATGCAGTTATTGTATCCAGCAATCAAAAAACATACGCATACAATAAATTCATTGCAATTTCTCAATTCGGGAAGAAAAAAAAACTTACGTTCCACCAACGCCTCCAGCAGTCTCTGAAGAAATCGTGGCGAACGGAAGCTCGCAAACGGCAACAGAAGCGCCAAAATTCGCGGCAAAACGAGAAGCCCTAACGCCGCCACTTCCGGCACCGATGGTGAAGAGGTCAAAATCATAGTGACGAGGCTCGGCGCCATTTCCGGAATCAGCGCGGGCGGTGAAGCGGCGGCGAAGAGCAGGGAGGCGGCGAGAGGGAAAACCTAGGGATTTAGAGAGAGAAAGAGAGGAGTAGGAGGTTGAAGAGGATTGAGGAGAGAGAAAGAGAAGAGAGAGATTGTTTGGAAACTTCTTGTAGAGAGATTGAAGAGCTGGAGAAGTGAAGGTGGCGCTGAGCTTTGTTGTTGGAGTGCTCAGAGACGTCGCCATTTTTGGCGTTTTGATTTTCTTTCTCAAATATCACATTCTATCTTCGCCAAGTAATTGGTTTATATACGCACCAAAATTTTGAAGGTCGGCTGTGTACACCTGTTTTGACTTTTCCTTATGTTGTCAATTTTTTTTTTTTTTTTTTAAGGGTTAATGACAATTTAGGCCTGTAGTATATGGGTGGTATCACATTATGGGCTGAAGTCTTAAACTATTAATTTAGGATCTGAATTTACAATTTTGATCAAATTGGAACTTTTTGACGTTTTCTGTCAAAAATCCCCGTTAACTGACCATCAGTGATGCACGTAACATTTTGTGAGGGTATTTTGGTGATTTCGCTTTGACTGAATAATAAGGCGATTAAAGTCGACCATGGAGGGAGAATCAATTGAAGAAGACAACGGCGCCCTAGGTTTCCTTGCGACTTGGGTTCCTTGCGACAATTAGGGCAAAATTTGGGCTTTTCATCATGAGCATTGAGAATCGAAGATGCAGATGCGGTGAAGTAGCACGATTGCAGACATCATGGACCGAAAGGAATCCGAGTAGAAGATTTCTACAATGACCATCTGTAAGTAATATTTGACTTCTAATTTTTTCTGTAAGTTTAATTTGTGTTTTGGTCTAAATTTTGGCCAAAATTTATTCAGGGAAATTGTGGGTATTTTTCATGGGTTGATCCAGAGATATATGGAAGATCAGAGGCAGTGATACCTGGGTTGATCCGAAACAGAATTAAAATGCAGGAGAAAATTGGAAGATTGAAAAGACAAATAAAGTTCTTGTGGCTACTATTGTTGTGTTCTTGGGTTGTATGTTTCTTTTGTTTGTTAAGTTAGTTTATGCTTATGTTCGAAAGAATTGTAATGGTGATGGATTTGCTTTTGTGACATTATATTTGAATTAGATATGTTGTTGTGGATTTGCTTTTGTGACATTGGATTTGAATTAGATATGTTGTTGTACTCTTTGTAATTTATGTTGACTGATTGAATGAAGAAAGTTTGGAGTTTGGTAAAACATTGTTCTTGTCTCTACTATTGTTGTGTTCTTGTGGTTGTATGTTTATTTTGTTGACTGAATGAATGAAGAAAGACTGAAGGGAAACACTCATGTAAATCACAACAGCTACAAAATAAAGGCTTCCAAGGTCATATAAACCAATATATCAATATTTGTGATACAAAAAGACATTTAAGTTTGAACATAACATCTCCAAAAGTAAAGGACATTGCCCATATGGCATAACACTAGAAATGGACCACACAAGGCCATTAAGTTTTAACCTAACATTGTTTATCCAAAAGAACATTCAACCACATGTTCAAAAGAGAATAAGACAGACCAAAAGCAAAAGAGAATCAAAGCCAACATTGACCATTTACTTTTTAGTTGCACTCAAATTCTTAGTTGTCTTCTTGAGATTCTTCATTGTGACATATCTCTTTCCACCCCTCTCAAATTAAGGCTGTGAAGGGTTATCTGTGTCAGCGTTGCTGGTAGTACCATGCTCCTCAGTCACAGAAATGCTTGTAAACCTTCTATCATGCACCCTAAGTTCTATTCCAGGAGGGATTACCCTTTGCATCACTCCAGGAGGTGGTTGAGACAAGGAACCAGAAGAAAGCACATTACCAGCTGATGCAGAAGATTGAAAAGGCTGAGACATGGTATCTAGAGGTCCACTTTCCTCCTCTTCTTCAACCAAATCAATTATTCCTTCAACTTTCTTGAATTGAAACCTACTTCTTAGTCTATTTGACCTTGGCAACCTTATTAATTTTGGCATTTCTGGATCTGGTTGTTGTTGCTTAGGTTTTCCTTTGGGTTTATAAACCTAAATGAAAAAACGCATTCATTTTAAATCAAAAAACAAGTTAAATCAGAAATCAAGGAGATTCCATTTCTTTTTAAATTAGAAGTTGCATTTACCTTTGAATCTAGAATTGATCTAAGTTTTTCAAATGGTTTTGGTGGTAGTGGTGGTGGTGATCTTCTCAGTAGTGGCTGTGGTAGTGATCTTCTCAGTGGTGATTGTGGTGGTGATCTTCTCAGTTTTGATGGTTGTGTTCTTGGTGATCTTCTCAGTGATGTTGTTTGAAGTGGTGGTGGTGGTGGTGGTGGAGGTGGTGTTTGAAGTGGTGGTGGTGGTGGAGGTGGTGTTTGAAGTGGTGGTGGTGTTATTTGAAGTGGTGGAGGTGGTGTTTGAAGTGGTGGTGGTGTTGTTTGAAGTGTTGGTGGTGTTGACATTTCTGGTTCTTGTTGGCTTGTTGATGGGACTGTGTCTCCCATTCTTTTTCTTTTCCTTGGCTCCTTTGATTTAGTAGCCTAAAACATTAACATCCGTAAGTTAAACATAGTTTGTAAACTTAACAAAAAAATTGACACACAATCAACTTGTTGGGTACTTGTGCCTGCTTTTGAGATTCCAAAGTCTCCATCCCCTGCTCTCACATTACTTTCCACCTACCATTGACCAAAAAATGATTGTAAGAATTTAATGCTTAGAACTTACAACTTTTATTTAAAGTTAGGTACTCACATCTGTTGTTGGTTTTGAAGGACATTTTATCTTGTTGTGTCCTGACACCTTGCATATACTGCATTTAACAGTCCAAAGGTAAGTTTTCCTCTGCAGTTTCTGAGTTTGTTGATCAAACACCTCATCTACATTTGGTTCTCCCCCTCCCTCTTGGTTTGCAGCCCCTTGTACTCCAGGTAATTCTCCTTCTTCACCACCTTGTCCATGTGGTAAACCTTGGTTAGTCCTCTTTCTTAATTTCTTTGGTCTTCCAGGTTGTGTTCTTTTGCTCTTTGGGGGGTGGACAGGATCTAATCCAGTAAGTCCCCACATGTCAGGGCTATCCATAGGATTGACGAGAAAAGAATAAACATTGTTATATGTGACAACACTGTAACAAGGATCAACATAATCCTCTTCTAGGCCTTTAGTTAACATACATGAGATTGCATGATTACAAGGTATGTGAGCACCCCAACTCGGGACCTAACGCGTGTCCCGAGCTTGAGAAGCTCAAACTAAGAAAACCCGTCTTCTATTTTTAAAAACTTTTATTTTACTTTAAAAGAAAATCAATTCTCAAACTTCCCAATTAAAATCAACTGATAAAATCTCCACTCGGAGAAATTTAAATAAATACCTCAATACCATAACTTGATCAATTACATCGAAAACCCTAATTAACATTGTTTAACAAAAGAGCTTTCAACAAGAGATTAATTAACACATAAAGTGAGCAATTATTAGAAGAAAGTCATAATAACTTACTTCCTAACTCTAATACTTGGCCAAACCCACAATAAATACTTACACTTAAACCATTAATATTCCCAATTACTCTATACCACTCTTCTCCCAACTTAGATCACCAATTTACAATTTAAGATCAATTCCAACTCAAATAACATTATTCCAAATATCAAAAATCATTTGCTTTCAACAAGAGATTAATTAACACATAAAGTGAGCAATTATTAGAAGGAAGTCATAATAACTTACTTTAGAATAGGAGGTGGATTATGGATTTCTTGAGCTTGTTAAACTCCCCTAGATGCCCCGATTACAAAAGTACTTCCGGATTGAAAGATGAAGAAGAAATGACCTCTCTAGGAATTTGAGAAGGTGAGGCTTCAAGGTTGATTTTCCATGGAGGTTGTAGGAGAAAGATGAGGGAGGATGATGGAGGAGGTTAGAGGGAGTATGGGAAGAGTAAGAGAAAGTATGGAAGGTATGGGTGGTATTGACTTTAGAGGGAGAAGGGGAGGATTTTAGGGAAATGGTCCCCTACAAGAACTATTCCAATTAATTTAAATAACCCTCCCAATCCAAAATATTTTATTTGTCCATTTTATTACCACTCCATCCTATTACTTTATTTATTTTCTATTTTTATATTTCCCCTAGAATATTATTTTATTTCCTTATCATTTTATCCTAATATAAGAAATCAAGTATATAAAAATGAACACATAATATTAATAATAATATTAAAAGCACACAAAATGATGCTAATATAGTGCCTAGGGTTAGGGTCGTTACACTCACTCCCCCTTAAAGAAAATTCGTCCCGAATTTTTAAGAAGACTTACCTTAAGGATCGAATAGCAAAGGTTCCTCTCACGAATCTCAAATTACAACTTTCACTAGTTTCCTTAACGACATGATTCTTCTATACATTTTGACAACCCGAATACCCTAGGATTTCAATTCCCTAACTATCATTCTAATAACTCTCAACAGTTTCCCCACATAAGTCAAATCCGCTCAAATCATCATTAACTGAAGAATTCCATACAAATATATTTTCCATACCAATCTTCATACATTACCGATTCAATGCTAAACTAAAAACTGCTATTATTCCACAATTCGCTAAGGTTAATTAAAATTCCCGAGTTTGAGAGGAAATCCATCACACATACAACTTATTCCTCAAGAATCTGAATAGTATTCTAATCTCTCCCTTCCGACTAACTAAATCCTCCAACTCTTAGGATCAGTAACAATCCCAAAAAGAAAGCTTCAATAGATAAGGTTCCCGAAAAACAATTGCAACCACTCTCGGGTAGGGAGTAAGAAAATTCCGCTTTATCTAAGTTAACTTCCTCGAAACCTACGCTATCACTTTACATTTTGCATAATATCACCACCTAACCTTCCTTTAATACCCCCTTAAAATTTCACAAAGTCTTCAAATTCATTAGGTAAGGTAAGGATTGGATCTATTGCCAACCTATTCTCCAACTCTATCAATATGATTCATCCTGATTACATCCTACACCATTTATGTATTATTTAGAGTTAACTAAATCAATGATTTTACAATCCTCAAGAATTCCCTAGAAATTCCTTCGGTAGCACTTACCAGCCCAAAGATCACGGACTAAATCCTCATAAGATCCATGGCAACATCCGAGTTTAAGATTATAGAACCTAAAATTTGGAATCCTCTCGATCCAACTCACACTAGCTACAATTTGCATACAAGGACTCCTCACAAGGAATCATTAAACCAACTCTCAGATGATTTTCATGATCTTCCCGGAATTTTAATTAATAAAGAGACCATCAATCCTAATTACCACAAAGCCATCAAACTAAAGATTGAAACTCGGATTAGCATACTTAGAATCAACACATGAGATACCTTGATGGAAACACATTTACCATCTACTCACAACTAGCACATAAACTTTTTGAAAAGACTTCCTATGCAAGTTTAACACATACTAAATATCCTTCACACTTTTAACCAAAACTTTCTGTCTTTAGTGCTTATATAACAAGAGTACCATATAAAGGTTTATTTATATTAACTACCAATATAATCCATTTAAGTATAGAAAAGGAGACTCACTTCTTATGATAGTCTACCAATGCACAACAACTACTTAACCCTCCAGGTCAAGTATATCTAAAAATCATAAATTGATAATCATACCAAATCAACTGGCAATACATGCTCAGCCATAACCACATCACCATCGTGGTAAACCAAAGGAGATTCAAGGTATTCTCTCATAAGAGCAGAATCCTCTAACAATAAAATAATTTCTCAAGTAATGTATGCCACATAGAAGCAACATGCTATGCCACACATAATGATATGAAACAAGATTTATAAAATATGACCCCTAACTTCTGAGATAGGGAATTTACCTCTAGTGACCTCCGAGGAATCTATCTCTCCTGGACCCGAAACACACACTCGATCACAGACCTTCTCTTTCGGTTCCCCTTCGTTATCTCTTTTGGTACCACCTCTTTGTCGTCCACCCGGTGGCCATTGCTTCAAGCTCGTCCCCGCTGCAACCTTGGGCAATTCCTCCTAAAGTGTCCCGTTGCTCCACAATTCAAGCATTTCCCTTGCTTACTCCAACACTTGTCCTCAGAATGACCCATCTTCTTGCAATATTTACAAATCATCCCATACTGTTTGGATATTGGCCTAGACGAAGAAGCTACCACAAATTCCCCTCTCGCACTTCCTAAAGTTAAAGTCCTTGGCTGTCCTCTAATGATTTTGGATCCTTGTCCTAGATACTTTGGCTTATTTCCAATCCCACCTTTCGATTTTCCACTATTTTCCTCAATGCTATTCTCGATCTTATATGCTCTCTCTATGGTAATCGATAATTGGTGAAGCTATCAATCACTAATTTCTTCCTAAACTCAATCCTCAAACCTTTTATAAACCTATGAACTCTTCTCGCTTCATGCGGTACCAAATGAGGGCAACACTTAGCTAATTCCTCAAACCTGACTGAATACTGATTCACTGTCATGTCCCCTTGTTCTAGTCCTAAGAATTCGATCTCCTTCTTGTCCCTTGTAACCATCGAAATGAAATAATCCTCGAAGCTTGTTTGGTGAAATTATCCCAAGTCTGGGCGTATGATCCCGCCTCCCAATTCCCTTTCAAAATCTGCCACCACCGATCGAATTTGGACCTTCAAGTTTGAAAACGGCATACCTAACTTTCTCTTCGTTGGGACTTTCTATAACCTCAAAAATTCTATTCATTTCGGCTAACCATTTTTCTGCCTTTAACGGATCCGGATCTCCGTTAAAGCTCGGTGGGTTCATCTTCACAAGTCTTTCCAATCTATCACTTTTACATTCCTCAGGTTGATTCGGAACTGATCCTCTAGTCTCCATATTATGTACAAACATCCTGAATAACTTCATCATCTCTTAATTCTGAATTCCACCTATACCCATATTTCCTTCAATTTCTAGAACTTTTCGCTGATCATCATTGCTTAGGCCATTGGAACCCAACTCTGCATTAAACACTCGACGTTAATTACCACATTCCCCCTTAGTTTAGACATCTACCCTTGACCTCTAAACTAAGCTCTGATACCAACTGTGAGCACCCCAACCCGGGACCTAACGCGTGTCCCGAGCTTGAGAAGCTCAAACTAAGAAAACCCGTCTTCTATTTTTAAAAACTTTTATTTTACTTTAAAAGAAAATCAATTCTCAAACTTCCCAATTAAAATCAACTGATAAAATTTCCACTCGGAGAAATTTAAATAATTACCTCAATACCATAACTTGATCAATTACATCAAAAACCCTAATTAACATTGTTTAACAAAAGAGCTTTCAACAAGAGATTAATTAACACATAAAGTGAGCAATTATTAGAAGAAAGTCATAATAACTTACTTCCTAACTCTAATACTTGGCCAAACCCACAATAAATACTTACACTTAAACCATTAATATTCCCAATTACTCTATACCACTCTTCTCCCAACTTAGATCACCAATTTACAATTTAAGATCAATTCCAACTCAAATAACATTATTCCAAATATCAAAAATCATTTGCTTTCAACAAGAGATTAATTAACACATAAAGTGAGCAATTATTAGAAGGAAGTCATAATAACTTACTTTAGAATAGGAGGTGGATTATGGATTTCTTGAGCTTGTTAAACTCCCCTAGATGCCCCGATTACAAAAGTACTTCCGGATTGAAAGATGAAGAAGAAATGGCCTCTCTAGGAATTTGAGGAGGTGAGGCTTCAAGGTTGATTTTTCATGGAGGTTGTAGGAGAAAGATGAGGGAGAATGATGGAGGAGGTTAGAGGGAGTATGGGAAGAGTAAGAGAAAGTATGAAAGGTATGGGTGGTATTGACTTTAGAGGGAGAAGGGGAGGATTTTAGGGAAATGGTCCCCTACAAGAACTCTTCCAATTAATTTAAATAACCCTCCCAACCCAAAATATTTTATTTGTTCATTTTATTACCACTCCATCCTATTGCTTTATTTATTTTCTATTTTTATATTTCCCCTAGAATATTATTTTATTTCCTTATCATTTTATCCTAATATAAGAAATCAAGTATATAAAAATGAACACATAATATTAATAATAATATTAAAAGCACACAGAATGATGCTAATATAGTGCCTAGGGTTAGGGTCGTTACAAGGTATGCCACATAATTCCCATTTTCTGCATGTACATGTCCTGTCATTTAGATTCACTGAGTACTGACTATGAACTGTGCTAACTTGAAATTTCCCACCACCTGCAGATATTGGAATGCAATCAGCAACAAATTGTTTCCTCTTCTGAAGTTCCTTGTGTATCTTGGGACACAACCTCAACCTAGACCACTTTTTAATGGCAGATTCCCTATTCTCATCAAGCCTTGCCATGATCATGTTTCTGATTGTCTCTAGGCATGCAAGTATAGGTTTATCCCTAGCATCCAAAATGAAATTGTTGAAACTTTCAACTAAGTTATTCAGAAGAATATCACACTTTGTCTCAGTTCTGAAATGGGACCTAGACCAGTGTTGTAAAGGTTTATCTGAGAACCAATCAAAACACTCTTGGTTATATGCTTTAATCTCCTCCATACATGCCTTGTACCTACTTTCAGTAGTTGCACATGATGCACTCCATAGCTGATCTCTGTAAATCAATCCTCTAAATCCTACTGATCTCATATTAGCTAACATATGCATTACACAAAATATGTGTTCAACATTAGGCAAAAAAGAAGCAATGGCATCAATCAAACCCTTTTGTTTATCAGACATTATAACATAGTCTTTGTCTTCAACAATTTCCAAGTCATTCACCATTAACTGAACAAACCAATTCCATGTCTCCTTTGTTTCAGCCTCCACAATTGCATAACAAACTGGAAACCAGTTACTATTTGGATCAATACCACATGCTGCTAATAACTGGCCACCATATTCCCCTTTTAGAAAACAACCATCTAAACAAATGACTTTCCTACACAACTTAAAACCCTCTTTCAACCCTCTTAGACAAACATAGAATCTATGAAATATTGAACTACCATCCATCCATCATATTGTCCTCAACTGTCATATACACAGAACTTCCAGGATTTCTTAACCTCAGCTCCTCTGCATAATCCCACAATTTGAAGTATTGATCTTTCACACTACCTTCAATCAATTGAAATGCTTTTTTTCTTGTTTTGTATGCTTGTTGCATAGTAATGTCTGACTTGTACTTGTTCATAACAACTTTCTTAAAAGCCTTTGCAGAGATTTGTGGGTTTGATCTCCAATCATTAACATGCTCTTTTGACAACCAGGCAGGCTTCAAGTGTCTACTCTTGAACTGATTTGGACAGGTGTGGCAACTGTTGAGAGTTTTAATCACCAGATTTGTTTCTCCTTGACATGTTGAAGCAAACAACAACCATGGATAAGTGTCCTTACATTTGGCCCTAACTCTTTGTTTCACTTGCTTCACAAATATGATAGGCCTATGCTCTGAAATTACATGCTTTCTTATAGCATCAACCAAGACTTTATGATCAGCAAACTTCATCCCCAGTTCAAAGACAGGTTTATCCATATCCACTTTTGGATTGAACACTCTACCCCTACCCCTACCCCTATCATCATCACTTGCATAATCTTTCAAGCCATCTTCAGAATCATATTCAATTTCCACATTTCTACCCTACACACCAGCCCCATATAACCATTGAACTATTTTTCAAGTATCCCTACCCGTAGAGGTCACTTTAGATCCTCCAACTTCATCACCATTAACCTCAACCTCATCTTCCATGTCATCCTCTCTAGTCTCATACTCACTATCATGTAAAGATTCATGTTCAGAATCCTCCAAAATCTTTGTAAATCACCCACCACATCAACATCAATCATTCCCTCACATCTCCCATCTATTTCCACATACAGTTCAACAACCCTCCTCTTCTTAGACATAAACATTGCAATATCAGCTGCATCATTATCATTTTTAATTAACCTTAGTTCTAGATTTACCATTGTATCAACATGTAAATTCCCAATCTTTTGGTACACAGTATAATTATCTGATTTCACACCAGCCTCTTTAACAGCTAACTTAAGTTCAAGCATTGACACACAATCAACCTCAAAATAGTCAAACCAAGTGACACTACTAGAAACAGTGTATTTACCGACGGACATTTTGTTGGGTTTTACAGGTCCATGCGCAGCGGAATTAAGCATTAAAACATAAAACCCAAGAAGCCCTAGGATCCGTTCTATACAATTAATTTGAATATCAATGAAATAGAATTAAACCAACCTTGAAACGCTTTCCGGTCTTGAGCTATCGAACGATTTGATTATGTGATATTGAATCACAAACTTCGTTCTTCAACTTGCTTGAACTCTAGGTCTTGATCGATGAACGAGCGAAGACCCTCTTTTGGTATCCACACCTTCGAATGAATCCAAGAACAATTTCTTGTCGATTGCTAGATCTAAACCTTGAAGAATATTGAGAGAATTTGATTGTGAATTTTGCTTTAAAATTTCGGCTAGACTTTTAGGTCTGACAGAACCCCTGTATTTATACTACAAATAGTGTAAATACCTCTTCTAATCAAATTAGGAGAGACAGGCTGTCAAAACGCGTATTGGCCTATTATGTCGCGCGGTATATCAAGCCATTGGCTTGATATGTCGCGTGACATAAGTAGCCAGTTTCTGTGTCTCTCAATCATTCTTCCTCCGGTTTAACCAATTCATTCTAGTTGTGTGTGACCCAATAGGATTACATCATGTTGGCAATGAGATCGATCATATCGAACCTCATAAGACATAAGCGGACTCTAGCAAGCCATTATGTCTACCCAAATGATGCAACGTAAGAGTTCACGTTTCCAACGGTGTACTTCCATTTATCCCTTTTGTCTCACGATGTTATATTGAACACAAGTCATGGTCCTTGTCGACTTGTTATTGTTCAATGCTTTCTCGATTCTTGAGTATAATGATAATTCCAATCATATTGGGGTACGGCCATACACTTTCATCATTATCATTCATCGAGGGGCCCAAGCATAACATCTCTCTTCCGAGGGACAAACTCCTTCTTGACTAATCATCCTTCCCATCATGAATCCGATCATGCCAATGATAGTCTTTATAGATATCGTGTTAAGATATCGTTTGACTAAAATCAAACATGGCTTTCATCATATGTAAGATTATGATAGTCTCGAGTCTAGGAAATAAATGAAGTAACCGTATGAGATTTAAGTATGACATTTGACCATTACATAAATCTCATGCGGGTCATGTCCGATCACTTGTTCTCTAACAAGTACCCATAATTTCAATGTGCATCTCTTATGCATATAATCATCACATGATTATCCATTGACAATTATACTAATTTATTCTCTTAATAATTAGGGACAGTGATTATTATAAACAAATATACAAAACATATAATAATCAAATAATAAACATCTCATATAATAATAAATAATGTCAACACATAAGTCTATCAATCATAGGCCTAGGGCATAACACCAACAGTCTCCCACTTGCACTAGGCCCAATCTACCATGTATCGAATACCCATGGACCTAACATGACCATCATGTTTAGCTTGTGAGAGAGCCTTAGTTAGTGGGTCTGCCACGTTGTCATCGATGTCTACTCTGCATATCTTAACGTCTTCCCTTTCACATATCTCACGGATAATGTGGAAACGTCGAAGTATGTGTTTGGATCTCTGGTGTGATCTTGGTTCCTTTGCTTGTGCAATGGTACCATTGTTATCACAATAAAGTTCAATAGGATCTCTGATGCTTGGAACGACTTCCAAATCACTAATGAACTTCTTGATCCAAACTGCTTCCTTAGCTGCATCGGATGCCGCTATGTACTCAGCTTCGGTTGTAGAATCGGCGACGGTACTTTGCTTGGAACTTTTCCAACTCACGGTGCCTCCATTAAGCATAAACAAAAATCCAGGCTACGATCTAAAATCATCTTTGTCGAGTTTGGAAGCTAGCATCGGTGTAGCCTTTGACTACAAGATCTTCTTCCATTCCTCCAAAGACCAAGAATGCATCCTTAGTTCTTCGTAAGTACTTGAGGATATTCTTGGCTGCTATCCAATGTGGTTCACCGGGATCCGATTGGTACCTACTCGTCATGCTTAGAGCACACGAGACATCGGGTCTAGTACATAACATAGCATACATGATAGACCCAATTGCGAAACATATGGAATACCATTCATTCTCTTTCGCTCATCATTAGTCTTTGGACATTGATTCTTGCTAAGAGATATACCATGCAACATTGGCAAATTCCCTCTTTTAGAATTTTCCATTTGGAATCTTCTAAGGACTTTGTCAATGTAAGTACTTTGACTTAAACCAATCATCCTCTTGGATCTATCTCTATAGATCTTGATACCAAGGATATATGCGGCTTCGCCCATATCTTTCATTGAAAAGCACTTTCCCAACCAAGACTTGACGGTCTCTAGTGCGGGAATGTCATTTCCAATGAGTAAGATATCGTCGACATACAACACTAAAAATAGTGCTACGCTCCCACTAATTTTCTTGTATACACAAGGTTCATCTTCGTTCTTGATAAAGCCAAATTCCTTGATTGCTTCATCAAAACGTAGATTCCAACTCCTTGAAGCTTGCTTCAATCCATAAATGGATTTCTGCAACTTACACACCTTGTTAGAATTTTACGGGTGACAAAACCTTCGGGTTGTATCATGTATACATCCTCAAGTAACTTCCCATTAAGGAAAGCTGTTTTGACCTCCATTTGCCATATCTCATAGTCATAATATGCGGCTATGGCAAGTAAAATTCTAATAGACTTAAGCATAGCTACAGGCGAAAAGGTTTCATCATAGTCTATGCCATGAATCTGCCTATATTCCTTAGCTACTAGCCTAGCCTTATAGGTGTGCACCTTCCCATCCATGTCGGTCTTCTTCTTGAAAACCCATTTGCACCCTATGGTTTTTACACCTTCGGGTGGATCAATCAAGTTCCAAACTTGATTATCAGCCATGGATTGTAATTCGGACTTCATGGCTTCTTGCCATTTTTCCGAATCTGGAGCGGACATCGCTTCTTGATAGCAAGTGGGTTCATCATTTTCGATTAACTCCACTTCATCACTTTCCGTAACGAGAAATCCATATCTCTCGGGTTCGGATCGTGATCTACCACTTCGGCGAGGAACTTGTGCATCTTGAACCGGTTCCACAACGGTTTGTGAACTTGGTTCAGTTTCTACCATTGGTTCAATGTTGTTTTTGGGTTCTCGAACTTCTTCGAGATCTATTTTATTCCCACTGGTTCCTTTGCGAAGAAACTCCTTTTCTAAGAAAGTACCATTTCGAGCAACAAACACTTTGTTCTCGTTTCGGTTGTAGAAATAGTATCCTTTGGTTTCCTTAGGATATCCCACAAAAACACATTTATCAGATTTAGGTGCAAGCTTGTCGGAAGTTAACTTCTTGACATATGCATCACAACCCCAAATCTTCATGAAAGACAAACTAGGTTTTCTTCCATGCCACATCTCATATGGGGTCTTTTGAACCGATTTGGTAGGAACTCTGTTTATAGTGAAAGCAGCAGTTTCTAGTGCATGTCCCCAAAAGGATAAAGGAAGCTCAACTTGACTCATCATAGAACGAACCATGTCTAACAAAGTTCTATTCCTCCTTTCGACACACCATTCCATTGTGGTGTTGCGGGTGGAGAGAGTTCAGAACGATTCCACAACTCTTAAGATGACTGTCAAATTCTTGGCTCAAATATTCACCACCTCGATCGGATCGAAGTACCTTAATAGTTTTGCCAAGTTGATTTTGCACCTCATTTTGAAATATTCGAAATATCTCAAACGATTCACTCTTATGTTTCATTAGATAAACATATCCAACTCTACTATAATCATCAGTGAATGTTATGAAGTACCGAAATCCTCCCCTAGCATCGCTACTCATAGGCCCACATACATCGGTATGTATGAGTCCTAATAAGTCGCCCGCCCTTTCACCGGTTTTGGTAAATGGGTCCTTGGTCATCTTGCCAAGTAAACAAGATTCGCATGTCTCATATGATTCATAATCATGTGAGTCCAAAAATCCATCTTTGTGGAGTTTAGAAATGCGTTTCTCGTTTATATGGCCAAGACGACAATGCCATAAGTAAGTGTGGTTTACATCATTGGGTTTAGATTTCTTGTTAATGTTATAGACATCATTATCGCGATTTTCAACATCAAGAATATAAAGGCCATTGAATGAAACAGCAGTACAATAATGCATATCACTCTTGTAAATAGAAAATTTCTTATCACATATAAGAAAATTAAAACCTTCATTATCCAAACATGAAATCGAAATAATATTCCTACTTAAAGCTGGAACGTAATAACAATTGTTCAAAACAAGTATTAGTCCACTAGGTAAAGTAACTTCATAAGTTCCTACGGCTAATGCAGCAACTCTTGCTCCATTCCCCACACGTAGGTCCACTTCACCTTCCTTAAGCATCCTTCTGTTCTTTAGACCCTGCACATTTAAACAAATGTGAGTTCCACATCCGGTATCCAATACCCAAGAACTAGAAGTAGATAGGAATATATCTATAACAAAGATACCTGAAGTTGAAGCAACTCCTTTGCTCTTTTTCAGTGCTTCCTTGTATTTTGCGCAATTTCTCCTCCAATGTCCAATCTCATTGCAATGGAAGCAGATTGCGTCCTCTTGGGACTTAGGCTTAGCCTCTTTAGGCTTGGAGGCCTCTTTGGGCTTGGCAATCTTTGCCTTAGGATTAGCAACCTTTGCTTTTCCTTTACCCTTGAACCCTTTCCCCTTGTTAACCATTAGCACTTGATCGGTCTTCTTCTCGACAATACTGGTTTCCGCAGTAGTCAACATTTGAACTAACTCGGAAAGGTTTCTATTCATTCCACCCATGTTATAGTGCATTATGAAATGACTAAAACTTTTAGGTAATGAATTCAGTATTATGTCGGTAGCCAACTCTTGGCTAATTGGAAAACCGAGCCTTTCAAGATGCTCAATGTGGCCCTTTAGCTTGAGAGCATGGGGACCAACAGCTTGTCCTTCACTCATCTTGCATGAGGTCGAGGATGCAACCTGTGTTGTACCTTTCTTGCCTAGCTTGAATTTGGAACATTTCCATCGGCCGATTGTTTAAGTCATTGTCCCCAAGTGCTCAAGATTCTTCGAAGACTCTTGCACATGGCGGAGAGCATAAGGCAACTAACATGCTGTAGAGTCACGCTTGTGCTTCAGGATATTGTTCCCTTATTGCCCTAGCGGCATTGGCGGCGGGTTCGGGTGGAATAGGTTCGGTGAGAACGTACGGTTTCTCCTCTTGTTTGAGAACAATTCTCAAACTACGGATCCAATCCATATAGTTTGTACCATTCTCTTCCAACTTTTCCTTCTCAAGGACGGATCGCAGTGAAAAGTGATTATTGTTTGATGCCATTTATTCTACAAAAGATATACATAAAATATGAACACATATAAGTAAACATATCATATGAGAAGTATAGTACATTTAAATAAATGCTCCCACTAAATTATACACCTTCAAATGCAAATAAGCATAATATACATTTAATGGGCTAAGATCCAACTTTAATTCAATTTCAAGTTTGCTATGGCAAACCGCTCAAAATTAAATTAATTAGGTAGAAAACATCAATCATATCACATATATGACTCTTAGATCTTTTATGAGATCAATTCAAGACATCATATGTCTAGGCATATTTTAATCTCATCTTATGCCTTGGGTCCAAAACCATTTTGATAACCCAATTAAGTTCATTCACTTTAAAACGTATAGGAACCACCATTTCCTCATCTTGCTTGCATTCGAATAGAATCAAAGCACCTTGCTATGGCAAGCCCACCCAAAACTATCCGAATGGTCTCAAGTGTTTTTAATCATGAATTGGCATAAAGAACTTAAAAGTTAAATGAAGGTTCTTTAAAGGTAGATCATAAGCATATCAGAAAGATAGTCAAAATCATGCACCGGGTAAGTTCCCGGGAAGATAGGTGAGCCGCAAGGACTTCTTAAGTACCAACTCTTCCTTAGACGAGAACTCTCCTAGACATGCATAATTAGAAATCAACTACGATTAGGCAACATAATCCTTACCTTTTATAAACAATCAGTTTCCTTTTAAATTTCGCGTATTTATGACTTGTTTCCATAAACAATCATAAGATCCAAAATTTACAATGTCTAAATCTAAACATATTAGGAAACTAAATATCATGTTTCAACTAAACATTTAATTTAATAATTCTTAACAATTAAGAACAAATAATTCATGCATCGCGACAATTAATAAAACACATTTAAATTAATTAAGCATGCATAAACAATGAATCAATCTAGCATGGACTTATAAACTCAATTTTATAACATCCAGTTTTTCATACACATTGCAATAATTATTAAAATCATATTTTAATCAATTAATCATGTATATCAATGAATCAATCTATCGCGGACTTATAAACTCAATTTTATAACGTCCAGATTTTTCATATTAACATATCAGATTGTAAACACAATCATAGAATAGCAGAAAATTTGAACAAACAGATTTTGCCCAGTTTTGGCTTGTTATGTCGCGTGACAACATCAGCCATAGGCTTAATATGTCGCGCGACCTAACATGCCAGTTAACCTGAATTCCACATGGCTTGATATGTCGCACGACATAGGCGACGAGGTTCTGAGATTTCAGGTCGAACCAATACAGATTACGGCCCAATTAAATCACATAAAACGGCCTTTTCTGATTTAATTCAGCATAAATTGAAAACGATTTTCACATTGTTTCACATAAACAATTAAAATTCTATCACATACAAAACATGCAATAAGCATATAAACAATTTATATCTTAAACCTAGCATGTTAATTCAAACTTAATCATACGAACGGGGCTCTGATACCACTTTGTTGGGTTTTACGGGTCCATGCGCGGCGGAATTAAGCATTAAAACATAAAACCCGAAGCCCTAGGATCCGTTCTATACAATTAATTTGAATATCAATGAAATAGAATTAAACCAACCTTGAAACGCTTTCCGGTCTTGAGCTATCGAACGATTTGATTATGTGATATTGAATCACAAACTTCGTTCTTCAACTTGCTTGAACTCTAGGTCTTGATCGATGAACGAGCGAAGACCCTCTTTTGGTATCCACACCTTCGAATGAATCCAAGAACAATTTCTTGTCGATTGCTAGATCTAAACCTTGAAGAATATTGAGAGAATTTGATTGTGAATTTTGCTTTAAAATTTCGGCTAGACTTTTAGGTCGATTAGAACCCCTGTATTTATACTACAAATAGTGTAAATACCTCTTCTAATCAAATTAGGAGAGACAGTACATCCAAAACGCGTATTGGCCTATTATGTCGCGCGGTATATCAAGCCATTGGCTTGATATGTCGCGTGACATAAGTAACCGATTTACGTGTCTCTCAATCATTCTTCCTCCGGTTTAACCAATTCATTCTAGTTGTGTGTGACCCAATAGGATTACATCATGTTGGCAATGAGATCGATCATATCGAACCTCATAAGACATAAGCGGACTCTAGCAAGCCATTATGTCTACCCAAATGATGCAACGTAAGAGTTCACGTTTCCAACGGTGTACTTCCATTTATCCCTTTTGTCTCACGATGTTATATTGAACACAAGTCATGGTCCTTGTCGACTTGTTATTGTTCAATGCTTTCTCGATTCTTGAGTATAATGATAATTCCAATCATATTGGGGTACGGCCATACACTTTCATCATTATCATTCATCGAGGGGCCCAAGCATAACATCTCTCTTCCGAGGGACAAACTCCTTCTTGACTAATCATCCTTCCCATCATGAATCCGATCATGCCAATGATAGTCTTTATAGATATCGTGTTAAGATATCGTTTGACTAAAATCAAACATGGCTTTCATCATATGTAAGATTATGATAGTCTCAGGTCTAGGAAATAAATGAAGTAACCGTATGAGATTTAAGTATGACATTTGACCATTACATAAATCTCATGCGGGTCATGTCCAGTCACTTGTTCTCTAACAAGTACCCATAATTTCAATGTGCATCTCTTATGCATATAATCATCACATGATTATCCATTGACAATTATACTAATTTATTCTCTTAATAATTAGGGACAGTGATTATTATAAACAAATATACAAAACATATAATAATCAAATAATAAACATCTCATATAATAATAAATAATGTCAACACATAAGTCTATCAATCATAGGCCTAGGGCATAACACCAACACATTTACCGACGGACTGGGTCCGTCGGTAATACCGACGGAAAACAAATGGATACCGACGGTAATTAATTTCATTTTACCGGGAATTTTTTTTTTTAAATTTCGTGTAGTCCGTCGGTAATTTAAAAATGTCCGTCGGTATTACCGACGGCCACGTCCATCGGTAAATATGCCCTATATATATAATGAAAAAATCCCATTTCTTAATTACGCCTTCATTTTTTACGTACGCCCTCTCCTCTCTCTCTCAGTTCGCGAACGGAACCCTAGCGCCTCGCCGTTGCCGTCGCCGTCTTCGGTAAGTTTCTTCTCAATCGCTTAATTTCTCTCTCACTCGATTTCTCCCTCTCACTCTCTCTCTCTCTCTCTCATCGGTAATTCGCGAACAAACGCCGTCTCCGCCGTGGAAGCCGTTCGCCGTTGCCGTCTCCGTCGCCGGCCGGTAAGCTCTCTTTCTCTCTCTCAATCCCTTTCTCTCTCTCACTCGATATCTCTCTCTCACTCGATTTCTCTCTCTCACTCGCTTTCTCTCTCTCTCTCTCGCAGTCGCCATAGTCTTGCCGTTGCCGCTGAGCCCGCCGTTTGCCGTCGTTGTCTCCGTCGCCGGTAAGCTCTCTTTCTCTCTCTCTCTCTCTCACTGGATTTCTCTCTCTCAAGTATTGATTACAAATCTTTGCCTAATTTTGAAAAAAATTACTTAACTGTGTATAATAATTGTTGAAAAAAATGAAGAAAGTATATTTGGTAACTGTGTATGTATAATTGTTGAAAAAAATTAAGAGGATGGAAAAATGAGGTTGAAGCTAATTAGGGTTCAGATTTGTGTGCTTTTCAAATCTCCCATTGTTGGGTACATTTACATTGCTAGTAGGGTTATGTTGTTGATGTAATTTGTAGGTCTTTTATGTAAATTGTTTGAAGATGATGGTTCGAATTTTAAGCGTAGTGAGATTAGGGTTTATGCTTGTTGGTTATAGTACCTTTGTTATAATAGTGAAGATTAATGGTTAAATGTTGGAATTTTGGTTTTAATTTGTCCTTTAGAGCAAATTTGAGAAAAATAAGCGATTATTCATTTTAGGATGAATGTAGTAAAATATTCCAAACAACACATATGCACGCAAATGGGTTACGCTCATAGCACATGGCACATTTTGGCATTATGCGTGGATAGGATGGTCGCATAGCGCCTTCCATAGTCTATGCGCTCGCATGGCTTCCAAAATGCTCCTCCATATATTCTACTTCCTTTTCCTTTACCTCGAGTATTTTGGCTCAGGCTCGAACTTTCCTTTGCTTAATCTTTCGTACCAACAATACTCCTCGTCGTTAGTTTAGACTCTATATCCCAACATAAATTACGGTTAATTTAAAAAATAAAAGTCATGTTTGAATTAACAAATTTTAAATGATGATTATATAAAAAAGAAAAATATTACTGATAAATATTGCCCTGTTACAAAACAAATGTCGCATTTAAATAGTTAACGTTTTTATAAAAAATTGTTTTATAATTTGTACATTGCTTTGCTTGTACAGGAAAGATTGCACTAAATCATTTAATTTTTCTAAAATAAAATATTTATTTTGAAAAGAATTAAAATGAAAATAACAATGTTTATTTTGGTACAAAGGGACTAAAAGAAAAAATAGAAAAAAATTGGTACAAAGGGACTGAACAGTATAAAAAAAAACAAAATAAATAAAAAATAAAATAAATAATAATAAAATAATAATAATAATAATAAATATAATAATAAAAAATAATAAAAAATAAAATAAAAAATAAAAAATAAAAAATAAAAATAAAAAATAAAAAAACAAAATAAATAAATAAATAAATAAATAAATAAAATAATAATAAAATAATAATAATAATAATAAATAATAATAATAATAATAATAATAAAAAAATAAAAAAAATAAAAAAAATAAAAATAAAATAAAAAAAATAAAAATATACATATAGAGCCTTTCTCACACACAGCTATCAAAATCCATCCATCTTTGATAAAAAAAGATAGAGCAAATAAGTTCTCCACTGTTTGAGCAAATGATTTTCTGTTTAATAAGAGTTTTTCCAGTTTCACTGTCCTCTTCTCTCTAAGGATCTGAAACATCACAGCCATGTTCTTGTCAGTGTCTGTTTTCTCTTACTGGTGGTATACGGTCACAAGTAAAAACAAGGTAACAGTATAACACCAGTGAAGAGAAAACAGAACTTTCCTCCAATTTTTTTAATCTCCACCTTCCATTTACTCAAGATCCTGATTGCAGAATCTTCCTCATGAGCATTAAAGCTGGCGGTGTTGCTCTCAATCTCATGGTTGCTTCGCAAAACATGCAAAGCAACCGTGAGATTGAGGGCAACACCGCCAGCTTTCAAGCTCATGAGAAAGATTCCGCAATCGAGATCTTGGGCAAATGGAAGTGAGATTGAAAAATTGGAGGAAAGCTCTGCTTTTCTCTTCACCGGTGTTATATCACCTTGTTTTTACTGTGACCGTATACCACCAAAGAAGAGTAAAACAGCACTCACAAGAACATGGCCGCGATGTTTGAGATCCTTAGAGAGGAGACGATGGAACCGAAAACCTATATTAAGCGAAAATCCTTTGCTCAAACGATCAGAACTTGTTTGCTCTGTCTTTCTTGGTCTAAGCTGAGATAGGGTTTTGATTGTTGTGGATGATGACGACTCTCATCTTGTTTATTGATCAAAATTATGCATGTTATGGTAATGAATAAAAATTATGCACGATTATATGATTTGTAAATATCATTATTGTCTATTAAAATTGCTTGATTTTCGATTATAAAGCAAGTAGACAGAGTGATATTTGCAATTCATACGTGTATTTCGGGATGGGATAGAAGCCGACCCCAATTCTAAACCTAATGGACATGAATTGTCCTTTCACCTAGAGAATGATATACTTAACAACAAAGAATTAAATATTAATATTTAAAATTATTCACATCCACCTAAACCGACTACCGAGACCAATTTGTGTTGAAAATTCGATGTTCCGAAGCCGGTGTGAATTAGGGTTCGTCTTTTATATCAATAAACCTAAATGAAGTGTCTTTTTATTTATATATATATTGATATATTGTTTTTATTTGTATATATAATATACTAGTTTAGATATGTCGGGTCGAGGTGGCAATCGTTCAAAGAGAGGCAAGGTTGCGGGTTTTGTCCATCGTCTTGTTTCTCCAGGAGGTGGAGGGAGGGGCTCTACGTGCAGTTCGGGACGTAGTGATGATGATTTGAGCGATCAAGGTAATATAAGCTCTAGTGTTCCGGTTAGTGAACCATCCGAACGGGTTCACTTGGGACGCAATTATTAATGAGGATGGAAAAATGGAAATATCTATCTCTCCCGGTGGCCGGTAAGTATTATTTAATTGTAAATGTCATATATATAATGTTTACATTTTATTATTGTCTTTTTATTTGTATATATATTGATATATTGTTTTTCAATTAATATCTTATAGGTTTATACATGGTGGTTGTCAAGATCCCGCTAGATGGTTTGGGGATTTATTCGGCGGGTATAATTTTGAGGAATTTTATCCCACCCGAAGTCAATATCAAAAGAGGTGTATGCTATACGGTATAGCCGGTTTCGGAGTAAAATTACTTAATTCTCTTTCCTTTGTAAAGTTTGTAGATTATTCCCTTGTGTATTTAACTACTTTTACTATTTTTGTAGCACATATATTCATGCCACTGGGTGTACCGACGTTCAAATCGAGGCGGCTTTCAAGAAATTGGTTGCTAAGCGGTATTTGGGAAAGTGTACGACATGAAAAGAAAGTGGGTGAATGATGGTTTGCCTCCGGCTAATTTCTCCGCTAGTGCGTGGGAGCGAGTGGGAAGCCTATTGGAACAGTGAGAAATTTCAAAAGTTCAGAAATTGCAAAGAAGAATAGGAACTCACAAGAGGGGCGGGGAGTGTGCACCTGGAGGATCAATTAACTTCGGCGAGAGTTGGTCCAGAATGGTAAACTTCATTTATTATCCGTTTGTAAATTAAGCAATACTCTATTTGATTCATTTATTGTTATTATTTGATAGGCTTTTTAAAGTTTTAATTTTTTTATATGTTAAGCGTTTGAAACACGGAGATGATGAGGGCGATGGTCTTCTTTGTCTTTACGGCTACACATACTACGGAGGCTGGCGATGGCTCGGGGCCAATGGGTCAACCCTTATTACCAGACCCTTTATGTAAGTGTTAATAGTATTTTCTATTAGTAAATTATAAATTATCTAGTTAAATAAATATTATTTTCTACCATAGTGTATAATGTTTTTTTTTTTCAGGAAGAGTATGATAGGCGGCTCGTGAGGAGGCTATTGAAGAAGGAAGTTTGGCTCCTGAGAGCACCGAGCGGCCCGCCTTTCGTGAAAAGCTTTGGGCGGCCATTGTCCTCCGAGACAAGCAACCAAAGTGGAGACCGCTTGCACGGATTCGGAAGACATGGTGCGGGGTATTTTAACATGCCATTCCGCGGCCCTACTACGCAATACTTTTCATCTTCTTCCTCCGTGGCGATCATCATGTGGATCAAGAAGCGTTTGATGATCGGGTCAACAGAGAGGTTGAGAGGCGAGTGGAGGCGATCGGAGCCGAGTGCGAGGCCCGGGTGGATGCGCGGGTGGAGGCGTAGATGGAGCCCCGTATGTGCGGACCCGGATGCGAGACCCGGAGTTTCGGCCAGTGCGGAGGCTAGTGGAGCAACAGCTTGAGCAGCGCATGCAACAATACTTGGCTACCATGAATTTGCAATCACAGCCACAGCCACAGCCACGTAATAGCGGTAACGCTTCTGATGAATCAGTTGGTCAATACCTTAGGCGAAATGGCGGTGGTAGTGGCAGTGGTAGCGGTAGCGGTAGTGGCAGCGCTCATGGTCGGGGTCGTGGTTGATTGACATTCATTTTATTTGGCTGGCATGTAATGTAAACAAATATATTTTGTTTCCCTTTCCCTTTCCCTTTCCTTTTCCCCAAACGAAACAATTTTCTTTTCCCCTTTTCCCCTTTCCCCTTCCCCTTTTCCCTTTCCCATTACCCCTTATCCCTTTCCCATTACCCTTTTTCCCTTTATTTGTAGTTTGTTTGTGTTTCTTTTATAATGGGATTTATTTAAAACAGGTTTGACAGGTTTATCCCTTTCCCATTACCCTTTTTCCCTTTGTTTGTAGTTTGTTTGTTGTTGGGATTTGTTTAAAACAGGTTTGACAGGTTTACAGGTGGTTTAATAATAAAACAAATTTTTTAAAAAATGCGCCGGATTACCGACGGAAATTTCCGTCGGTAAATTAATAAAAAAAATAAATAATACTAATTTCCGGCGGAAATATCCGTCGGAAAATAATAAAAATTAAAAAAATAAAACTCATTACCGACGGACATATCCGTCGGTTTATGGTTTAGATTTACGACGGACATATCCGACGGTAAATTTTATGGATTCCGACGGTTATAACCGTCGGTAATGGTTTTATTTACCGACGGATAATTCCATCGGTAACCTCCGGCAATTGCTCCGGTTAACCGGCCGGCATTACTCATTTCCGACGGACGGTTCCCGGCGGAATTTCAGATTTTCCGGCGGACAATTCGCTGGTATTTCCGGCTGAATTTGTCCGTCGGTATTACCAACCAATTATTTCCGACGGATCCCGACGGACGAATTCCGTCGGTAATATCCATTTACCGTCGGAAATGTGGAATTACCGACGGAAATTTCCGTCGGTAAAAGGCCTGTTTCTAGTAGTGTGACATTTCCTCCATTGTATGTACTCATACTCATACTGCCTGTAGTAAAGTAGCCCCCATGATGAAGCTTTTAGAAAATTGTTCTTCAGACTCTACACACATGAAAATTGAAGAAAAGAAAAGCATAAAAGAGTGTAATAGGTTGAATTTATACATATTTAATGGACAATAGGTAAAGAAAAAAAGTATATTCAAACAAACATGGGACCACTTCATGAAAAACAACAAAGGACTACATTTTTTAACACAAAAGCAAATAAAACATCACAGAGCATATATGGGACCATTTCATGCCCTAATTTTTCCATAAAAATTACCGTAATTTGGTGTGGATGGATAGAGGCAACCCTTCTTCTTTCGCTTACACCAAGTCATTTTGCCTTCAACAATCAATTCTTCACTGAAATCACCAATCGATTATATGAAATCGATTCCTCAAGCAAGGAAACCTAGGGTGCCATTGTCTTCTTCAATTGATTCTCCCTCCATGGTCGACGTTAATCGCCTTATTATTCAGTCAAGGCAAAATCACCAAAATACCCTCACAAAATGTCACGTGCATCACACAGGGTTAGTTAACGGGGGTTTTTGACGAAAAACGTCAAAAAGCCTCAATTTGATCAAAATTGTAAATTCAGGCCCTAAATTAATAGTTTTAAGACTTCGGGCCCCAATGTGGTACCACCCCTATACTGCAGGCCCTAAATTATCATTAACCCTTTTTTTAATGAATGTATGAAATGATTTTGATATTTATTGGATCTAATCTTTTTATTTTTTATTTCAAAATTGGATTTACTATTTTCAAAGTAATTGTTACAAATACATTTGGTAATAAATGATTGGACGGTAGAATTTGTAGCTCCACTGGTGTGATTAGAGCCGTCAATATGGGTTGGCGAGGCGGGCGGGCTCAACCTGCCAAAACTCGCCACTAAACTGGGCGGGGCGGGCCAAATGCCTAGCGAGCTGAAAATATGTCAACCCAACCCAACCCTGAGTTGTTAGGCCAGGCGGGTCAATAGAAAAAAAAGGCTAGCTGAGTTCCAATGCAACAACAATAGAACAAGAAATTGACCATATCAACTGGGATCCTCAATTTCAAGTCAGAAGCATGAATGTCCATAATAGCATAATAATATGATAGAAAATTTAGCAAACGAGCAGGACAATACCACTGCCATTTACCAACAACATTACAACAGTAGAAATTATTTTCATGTATCAAGCTTCTCTATGTATACTTGGATGAGACCTTGCAATTAACTCTAAATTTCTATAAATCAAAAAATTAAACAAGATCACATACATGTTGCAAGGCTGCGAGCGAATCACTCCAATTGGTTGAGAACAAAGAAATCGAATCACTCGAACAGTGTGTCGTCAGCGAGGGGAGGTCGGGAGGACGAGGGCTGCGGCGGGGAATGAAAAATGGAACTGAAAGTGAAAACTGAAAAGAATGGATTAGAAAGTAGAAACCCTAGAAAATGAAACGCCAAACGAGGTACGGAAAAAAAAGGACGACGTCGTTTTAGCATTGGTGCTGGAAAAAAAAAGGTGGGTTGGCCTGCCCCAAACCCGTTTGGCTCGCACCCGTTTGGGTCAGCCTGAATTGACCCATTTTTATTTGGGTTAATAGATTTAAAACCCAACACATCCCTATTGCATGACGGGCGCGGGCTAACCCGACGGGCTCAATCCAAATTAACGGTTCTAGGTGTGATGGCCATTTCGGGCCCCAGCCCGTTGCCAGGAGCTCGTTTGGCCCAAATCCATCAACCTGTAGTCTAGCCCGTCCCTAAGCCCACCAATTCAACAGAGCAGACCCGGATGTATATATCCCACACGGGCCGACTTTATTCGCGGGCCGCCCAGCCCATTTGCGTCTGTACTCGTTTGGCCCGCTTTGTTTTTTTTTTTATTTTGAAAATATCCTAAATCAAATTGGTGGCTAAATTAGAGGGTTATTTTCATCTAATATTCATATAACAATTCATTATATTTGTTTAAAAATGACATTTATCTTGTCAATTAAGGTGGAAACTAAGTTACATTTAGATAATGAGCCTTATATTATATGTATAAAATAATTAAAAAATTTAAGACTAAGTGATTTTATATTTTTTTAAATAGTTTATTAAATTATAAATCATTTTTTATTTTATTTTATGCCAAAACTTTACAAAAAAACCGTGTTTTTTTCTAAGCTTAGAAAAAACGTGTTTTGTTTTCCCCGCTAGTGTTAGTGTAACAAAGTGTCAGTGTAAAAAAATGTCAGTGTTAGTGTAACAAAGTGCCAGTGTAAAGAGTGTCAGTGCATGTATATTAAGTGTCAGTATAAAAAGTGTCAGTGTGGAATAAAAAAGTGTCAGTATTAGTATAAAAAAGTGCCAGTGTGTGAAGAGTATCAGTGCATGTATTATTAAGTGTCTGTAAAAATGGTTTTTTCTTAAGCTTACAAAAAAACTCGTTTTTTATAAGACCAACTCTTATTTTATTTATATTTTTCCAAGTTTTTTCTGATTTAAAAAAAAAAAGAAGCTAAAACCCGTTTCGCTCGTAGATCATTTGTTCCGGATCAAACGGGCGGACTTGGAAAGCAGTAACTGGGGCGGACCGGGCCGGGCTAAGCCTGTTTCACCTAACGAACCAGGCAAATAATGACCTATTTCTCCTTCGGACCTCCTTCAGACGGGACGAGCCGGGTTGCCGACCATCTCCAGGCTCCACAGTTATTAGTTCAACACCCTATTATGTATTGTCAATTATATACATAACCAAGATAAACCGAGTAATAAGTAGATTATGTCGAATACTCAATTCATCTCGACCGTTCATTCTAGTTAGATATATGATCAAATCTCGCTGCAAACATTGAAACACCAAAATACCGAAAGTAACACTTCATTGTTCAAAGAAATAGAGAGAGAGAGAAATACAATTAACAATTGCATAGGTACAACATGATAATCATGGGCTTAGTATTACATTATAACAAAATGAAAGGTTCTAAAGGGACAAGCCGGACTCCTCATCCTCATCAAGGGTGGCAGTGTAGGTGAAATAGAGTGCCCAAATCAAAGCAAATACACCAAGAAGAATCCAACCAAGAAGGTTGTTGCTCAAACCAAAGGGCAGCCCTGTTCCTTCTCCACTCATTCTCTCATCAACCAGAGCCATCGCCGCCGGGCTCGACATTGCCGCCGCTGTCGCCGCCATCATTAGCGATGAGGCTCCCACGCCCATGGTTGTGTTTTTCTCTTCCTTAATTGGCTTTCCTTCCATTGAACATCTCACTTTCCCCACCTTTCCCATTGCTGGTAGTCCTGTACATGTCACATAAATACAATAACACACCATAAATAAGGTGATCGAGGCTAAGACTGAAATGATAATATTAGGATAAATTATTTACCAATAACGGCGGACGGACGAGCTGTGAATGCCTTGTGGGCAAGGCCGGTGCCGGCAAAGGTTGAGGTGGGAGTGGAAGCAGTGATGGAGGCCATTTTTTCCTTTGTTAATTGAGGAGGTGAGGGAGTGTTTTTGGTGAGGAAATTTGAGCCTAGAATTTCAATTTGTTTCAAATACTCTTGGAGGAAATATAAGAAGTTGCTTATATTTGGTTACCACACAGCTTGGATAATCAGATTGCACCTCATCTGTTATCAACCAACCATTTTCCTCCACGTGTTCTGAAATATCTTGCTGACTGTTCTTTGTTTTTCCAAACTGAGTTCCTACTGGTGAAAATATATCAGAACTGAGCTTTAATTTCCAAGCTCTGTACCCCATCTTGACAAACCAAATGTACAACCACACCTTGCACAAGGTACAATTCAGCATATATCTGAACTTGGACCATTTTGCAGCCAGATTATACAGGAATTTAAGCACAACTAATGAAGAAAATGAGCACTAAAATCAAATCAAATCAAATCAAATCGATCCACATAATTTAGAGCAAGAGCACCATGAGTTTTACCACAAAGTTGACAGTAACACCTCATGTCATTGTAAACAGTTGTACCTTGAGTAAAAGCCTGTACCTTGCTTTCGCGTTGACAGCTTCTTCACCATCTTCTATAGTCATTGATAGTACATGAAAGCCAAAGCCAGGAATAGCCATGAGTTTGAACAATATCAGAATGGAAAAACGATATTACAACGAACGTCATTGAATAGAACTTAGATCACTGGCCTAAGAGGAGTTTATGTACACAAGAATGCAGCATTACAACCTTGGGGAACCTAAATTCTTCCCCAACCCCACATTATTGCTAAACTCGACTACCTTACTACAAGATTAGGCCAGAAAAATTGGATAAAATAAACTTTTGACTTTGAGATTTACATGTAAAATTGAACAAGAATGACAAAAGAATTGTATGTCAAGCTGCAGTTTCCTATCGTTTTTTTTTTTTTTTTTTTTTTTTTTTGGGGGGCTTTCAAGCTTCCTGTATCTAGTTACTCGTGGATGTTGCATTGTTGCAAGTAAGGGTGTTCGTAATTGATATGTTTAGTCCAATACTTCTTGTACTTGTCGAGCCCAATATCTAACCATGGTTTCATGACTCCATCGTAGTGTAGGACCGCTGCCTGTTCAATGGCTTCCTCCCTAACATTAGTATGGTAACCCAAGCCGTAAACATGCCATCTCTTGTCCAAAGCTGTGGTCTGATTGTAGAAAGTGACCAAACCTATTGGCAAGCTACCAGCTTTCCATAGGGGTCTCTTGTTTCCCTGCATGCCAACAAGATAAACAAGTACTCAAACAATGAAACTACAAGCCCAGATGGTTGTAATAACAGTGCATATCATTTTTATTTCACAAAGGATGCAAAGCATTACTTTTAGAAAAATACTACTCACTCCATTCCAAAATAATAATAATAAAAAAAAAATAGTCCCATTTCTTTAAAAGGTAATAATAGTGGATAAATTTTAATATGGTACAAGCAAGCAAACCACGATCCATAAAAATGTTGATTTGTCAAAAGGGATTTTTTTTTTTCTTTTTGGGGGGGCACAATAATAGCTCAAAACAAAATGGACCAGCATTTTCCCTCATTTATCTCTTGAAGATCACACGTGCCAGTCCACAATTGCATAAATGCAACACAGTTGATAGGGCATACAAAGAGAGTTCGATAAGATCTAAGCAAGTGCATAGTTATTCATAGTCGTGAAATGATGTATTCAAACGAAGCTACAATAGCTATTTATGGAGTACAAGAAAGAAAATTGCAACAGCATTAGGCCAATGTAATCTATATGGAATCTTTAGGCAGCTTATAAACAACATTTACATAGTGTGGCTGAGATGAGTGGGCTAAGATGGTAAGATGGAAGCATGGTAAAACCAGTGAGGATAAGGTAACATTAGACAGAAGAGGAAACCAGATGCACCCAAAATGATCAATACATGGACCAATAAGGAACAATGATACAATAGTGTCATTTATCAATAACTATGGTCTTTGGCAGTGATATATGTAAGGGGTGGGCCAACATTAAAACGGACATAATAGACTTGCTTCCCCTTGACAAGAATGGTCAAAAGGGATCCACATAGCCATAACTGAAGCAGTTATCATAAAACCCAGTCTAGCTGAGTTGTGAAAAGCAACATAAACAAAGGTCAGAATCCATACCATTTGCAGGTACTTGAGATAAGCACCAGTTAAATTCCGTCTTCTCCATTCTTTTAAATGTAACACATTCACACCGAAAGCCCACGTGCATGCTTTGACATTGAACCTCCTTGCCACAAATGGGTCGGAGAAGTTGAGTAGCATATCCATTCTACGAAATGAAGGCTCTTCTCGTTGACAAGTCTCCACGGCTCCATTTACTTTGCCCTTCAAGTCAACAGCCCAAAGTGCAGATAAATCTCTTTGCACAATCACGTCATGGTCAAGAAGCACAATTTTATCCAGCTTTGGAAAGATGTCTGGTAGATAAAAACGGAGGTGGTTCAACATAGAAGTATATCTTGGGTCAAGAGAATCATGGCCCTGAGTTACAACAGCCTCATACTTGGAAGACAACCACTTAAAATTGTCCATGGTATGGATTTGGAGTGTGGCTTTCTTAGGAGGGTTCAGTAAGAACCACATTGAGATAGCTGCAAAGTTGAGAGAATCTGTTACCACATGGAAAACAATTCTCTCTGGTTCCTGCATAAATGCAAAAACTTCTCATTCAACTAAAAAAATCACAAATAATAATTTATAATTTTATGCAGATCATTGGCTTCAATTGGTTCATCAACCATATAGATGGAGTTGCTAAGATATTTCCCTAAATATACTATCAAAAGATGACAGTTTGTGGAATACTGAAGGTTCAAAAATTGCATACTTTCAAGAGTCCTGCATACCAAGTGCAATCGTCTCCTTACTATTTAAGCATTTTGATATTATCATTACTTCTTTTGGTTTATTAGGCATCCTACAATCTCTTAGAATAAAAAGAGAGAGAAACGCAACATAAATAAGCAAAATAAGTATAGAAAGCTAACCAATGCAGTGGAAATGGTTGAATCCACAACTGCTGCACAAGCCAGAACATTATCGGAAAAAATAACAAAGTGATGAAGATCAGAATCATGTAGTTGATGATGACTAGGGAGGAGCTCACGATCTTCAGGTTTTAAGGCAAAATATTCAGCAGTCAACCTCATGGAGAGGCAATGAAGGCCTTTTGGTGTAGTTCTTGCAGCAAGCTTAACAAGAAAAGTTGCCTCATTCTTCTGTGTTCTAACTATCTCTTCAGCATTGCTAGTCATTGCACGAAGCTTCTTGGTCATTGTAGAGCAATCACCATAAATACGCTTGGCTTTTGACAAGGTGATCTCCATCCCCTTCATCCTCTGCAGAGCCCTGAAGATTACAGTGTCTTGAACCAGTCATAACTTGACAAGCCAATAGAGGGTTCAGTGGCTTGTCCCCACATCTCAACTCGAGTCCGACTAGCAAAATGTTGTTATCATGGAACTGAATTTAAGATCTTAATAGGTGTTCATTGCTAGACAGTAATTGACAAAATCCTACAAATCAATATGGTACATTTTTCAAGTAGTCTCCACACATAAAAGAAGCATGCACACATTTAGGCAAGCTACTATATGTTGATGCGTAGGCAAAATTATCCATTTAGTAAATCAAATGATATAAACATTTTCCCACCTAGTCAATTTCTTAAAAAAGAATATCCAGTAACCATCAGGTACATAAAAGAAAGCACTGATTGGTGCTTGAGAATGATATATTAGAGTTAAATCAGCAGTAATGAAAATAAAAATATAAAGCCATTGATCCTAAGATCCTACAATCCTAAAATAATTTTAAAAGGGACAAGAAGAGAGAAAGAAGATTTATCAACTTGGTAGCCAAATAAGAAAACAATGAAAAACAACATCAGTCCAAATAGCAATCTAGCTGGGTGTAAAGCTAAATATTAAGGGCACGATGAATTCTCTTGTCTTTTTTTAAAACACAGCAATTGAACCAGCACTGTATATACATACTTTTATTGGTAGGACATGTTAACGTGTAGATATATATGCACCCAAGAGGGCCAAGACTTAATCAGGCACCCTGCAATGATTATTACATGTAAATATACAAAAGGATGAGAGAATAAGTGAGCCTAACCTTTTAGACAAATCAGAATCCTTGGTTGCCTCACCCATGGCAAGTTTCAGTTCTTTGATTCGAGTCTTCAATTCCTTTGTTAAATGGGAATTGTTATCGGGTTGTGCAAAATTCAGGTATGCTCTTCCCCTTGTCAGCTGATCTTTCATTTCTCTTATCTTCACATCCATATTTTTTCGTGATTGGGACTGTACCCTACGATCATGCCGAACACTTGTCTCATTAATATATTCCTGCACAATACCAAATAAAAGTTAGTACACATTGCAGGGAATGTTAAGTTCTGTACATGTTACATCTCATTGTAATAGCCAACGAGCACATATGCGGGGCATGCAGGACAAATAAAGCCTAATCAGCACAACAATTTGGGGATTCAAAAGAAAATTTCAATTTTCGAGTACAATGATAAACCAATGAAAGATTGTACATTGTATAAAGACAACACATGATCACATGAAAAAATGTACTCTTGTATGTATTCTCAACCAATCAGCAAAAACCCATATACCGGAAGTTCTGAAACCATATCTCCTAACTTTCCAAGCCAGTGTCTATATGAATTCGCCCCTTATTATTCCCAATCAGAACACAAAGATGGGAGAACTTGTGTCTCAAGAACTTTCCGCCATGAATGCTCAACCAATCAACTAAAAACGACAAACTATCTAAATGTTGTTTTTCGTACACAAGCCCAAATAATGAGCATAGATAAAATAGGAAATAAAAGCAACACAGATTTGCACATCTTGTTGTATCTTCAACATTATATACAACTCGAAAGAGCATAGACATATTTAGTGTGTATGGTTTTAGACTATCAACTTAGTAAATTTTCTTCTTAGAAACTGAATTGCCAATTTATTATTCTGGCTGTGATCATCTTAAGCTATAACTAAAAAATATCAACAAAAAAATGCCTTATAGATCGTTTTTGTTAATCAGAAGGGGATGATGATCCTTGGCCTCAAAGTAGTCCCAAACTTACTAATCTACTAAAAGGAAGTCCATTCAAACCAATCATGTCTAAGGAACATTGTCAGTGCAAGCAAAAAGAGGTCTAGAAAATACAGTGGCTATTTCACATATTCTTTCAAAATGTAAACATTTAACAACAGTCACAGTGAATCTGAGCATACATCTCACCTTCACCCCAGATGATGATAATACTTTTTCTGGCCGGATCTGCTGATTACCCCCTCGTGCATCAGGATTAGTTTCTGAACTTGAAATGTTGGAATTTATTTCCTCTGGCCGGATCTGTTGATTACCCCCTTGTGCATTAGGAATAGTTTCTGAACTCAAAATGGTGGAATTTATTACCTCTGGTTGGCTTTGCTGATTACCCCCTTTTGAATCGGGAATCGAATCTGAGCATGAAATATTGAAATTTAATTAAGGTCACACAGAAAGTGAATGCAATCCAGCACCACAAACCAAGTAAAGGCACTCAGAGAACTGACCGCTAATTTGCGACAAATAATCAGTGTCTTCATTTCTTCCATATTCCTCCAACGTAGTGTTCTCAACGGAAGAATTCAAAACGGTAGCCGAATCAACTTTCACATTTTTGTACACAATCAGAGTTGGTATTCTTAAGCGTTCACCTACCGCCTGCCCCACACACAACACCAGATTCTAAATTAATCAGCAATTTTAACTAAAAAGCAGGGGAAGTGAACAGATACTGCTCCTGAATCTAACCAAATTTAATTACCTCGCCAAGTGCATTAAGCTTCACCGAATCTTTCCTGATCTTCTATAATAAGGAAAGAGGAAAGCAACACATTAAAAAATAACACTAGACAATTTTCACAAAGCGAAGAAAACATCTCACAACCATAGGTCTAAGGACTAAGAAATTTAATACAAATTCAACTATTCAATATTCATGAAATGAATTACGAAGTGCAAATCAATTAAGGCTATATCCGATACTATACAAACACACGCTCTGAATCATAATCTTACTAATAATAATGATAACATTCAAAATTTAGAGATGCATTTGCTTAACTTTTCAAGGCAACAATCAATTCACTGGTAAATAATTAAGTAAACAGAGTAGGGAGAATCATACAACAGTCGATAAGTCTTCAATAAATTCTTTCGTTGCTGCAATCCAAAAACAGAAAAACAGAGTTACAAGAAACTAATTACTAGTATACGATCGAATCCAACATAGATAAAATGCACATTAATCAAAACGAATAATAAATTACAATGTTTAAGCTCGCCGGAGAGGAAAAAGATCGGGACGACGACGGAAACAACGAGCAAAGAGAGGATGAATATCCTCGTGCATCGACGAGCTCGCTTCATCAATCAAAACGAAAGCAAAAAAAAAAAAAAAGTCCAAAATCAGTGTAGGGCTGTGTTTGATTTTAGATCGAGATTTGATAGTTTGCGAAAGAGAATTAGGGTTTTTGATTTTCTCAGCATTTTATGCTCTCTATTTTGTGTTTAGGAAATAAAATAAAAGTTCTAGGTCGTCGTTGGTGTCAGTAAAATTGCGTGATTGTAGGTTGCTTTTAGAGAGAGAAAGTAATATATATAGAGAGAGAGAAAGACGCGGCAAAGAAGGAGAGGGAGGAGGTGCCATGTCGGTGAATACAAAAGATTTAGTGATTTTTTTTATAATTATTTTACATTATGATTTGCAGGGGTTGAAAATGCGATGATAACGACGGTGATAGTGGCGCGGGATATTCATAACCACGGTTGTTTACTAAACATACTCAGTCCCGGGTCACCTGCATGCATGAAGTATGCAAATTAAGAAAGCAATATACTCCCTCCGTCTCGGAACAATCTTCACACTTTTTTTTTGGACGTTTCAAAACTTACTTCACACATTTAAAACTTACCTAAAATGGAAAGGAATCTTTACTATTTCCTCCACTCATTCTCTTTCCTACATTATTTTAATACTCACAACACCATTATAATTTACTATTCTCTCCACTCATTCTTTTTCCTATTTTATTTTCACACTCACAACACTTTCAATATAATACTCCCTTCTTAAAACCAGTGCAAACAGTGTTTGTGAAGTAAGTTCCGGGACGGAGGGAGTATACTCCCTCCATCTCATTTTAAGTGTCACTTTTTATTTAAAATGGCGTTCCGTTTGAAGTGTCACATTTCCTAAAAAGGAAATGTTTTATTAATATTCTATTATCCCATCCACTATTCCCTTCACTAATTCTCTCTCCTCTACATTCACAACACTTTTTAAATTCACTATTTCCTCCACTAATTCTCTCTCCTATTTTCAAATTACACTCACAATATTTTTTCTTTCTCCTTTTTTTCCTTAATTTGCGTGTCACCCCTAAAAGGGTGACACTCTTGGGGGGACGGAGGGAGTATATATAAAAATAATGGGAGTGGGAAAAGAGGCTGTAAGAGGAAAGAAGTGAGTGAATATGATAAATGAAATCCAAAATTTAAATGTGTGAGAGAGAAAAGTTAGTACATATAATAGAATATTAATAAACTTTTTTCATTTTAGAAAATGTGAAGCTTCTATCGGGACACCCATTTGAATAAAAGGTAAAGCTTCAGATGGAACGGAGAGAGTATATGCTAGTCCATATGTGTCACCCGAAAGTTTAAAGTTAAAGAAAAATGTCAAAATCTGCTGAGAAACGCGTTTCTCCAAGAAACGTGTTTTTCAACCTTCACCAATCCTCCCACACAACCACCATTAACCGGCGACCTCCAATCACCCTTCAATCTCCATCACCGCGCCATCTCCCTCTCTACCTAGAAACACCGTTCTACCTCTTTCTTCCTCAACCCCCTTCTATCTCAATCGCCTTCCTCACCAATCGCCCTCTCTCTACTCTACCCAAATAACTAACCGCTATGGTCATGAGCATTTTCCCTTTTGGGATTTGCTTCACATCGGTGGCATCAATATAGTTGCCGGAATGCGAGCTCTCCAAACCCGGTAAGTCATCTCCTTTTTAATTTCGGCACCGTTATCTTTTAATTCAAACATGCTCTCTGTTAATCATTGTGGCCAGCTAATTCCTACCAAGAAATCTTTTGGAGAAACTTTTGGTTTTCTTCAGAATCCCTAATTTCTATTGATTTTTCAGAATTCAACCTTTCCCCAATTCGATTTCTTGCTTGTTACAATCAATTGAACTAAACCCACAAACAGTTAAAGATTCTTTAAACAAAATCCCTAATTTTTGGATATCATTTTGTAAGTTTCTGGATATCCGTCCCAAGGTTTCTGGATATCCAGAACCTTATGAAAGTGATATCCAGAATCAGAAATTTGGCCTTGGCCTTGGCCTTTGCTCCAAATCTTTTTTTCTGGATATCCGTTTCAAAGCTTCTGGATATCACTATTCAATATTCTGGATATCCAGAACCTTATGAAAGTGATATCCAGAATCATAAATTTGGTCTTGGCCTTGGATTTGGCTTCAAATCTTTTTTTTTTCTGGATATCCGTCCCAAGGCTTCTCGATATCAATATTGATGTTAGGATATCCGTAACCTTATGAAAGTGATATCCAGAAATTTAAAATTTGGCCTTGGGCCCAAATCTTTTTTTCTGGATATTCATCCCAAAGCTTCTGGATATCCAGAACACGTTTCTCCATAAGTTATGGAGAAACGCGTTTCTCCAGAGACCGACTAAAGAAAAATTTATCAATTTATTTGCATTTTAATTAAAAATTTACAGAGAAATTAATTATTCAAATGAAAATTTTAAAAATATCTTTGAAAGCACTATTATTGGTGAATTCATAACATTTTTTAAATTTTCATTTAAATAATCAAATTTTCTTGATCAAAATGTAAGAAATTTACAATTTTTCCTATAATTTGAATAATTCGAGCGAAACGAATAGATAGAGTAGTTGGGCATTTATGGCCAGGTGATGGTCATTGTCATGGGCCTCATGGTCATTGGTCATAAATGACCATGGCTATACACTCTCCGTCCCGCTACAATTTGTACATTTTTTTTTCTTGGTGTCTTATTACAAATTTTACATTTTTTAAAATGACAAAGAATCTTTACTATTTCACCCACTAATTCTCTTTCATACTTTACTTTTATACTCACAACACCAATCAAATCACTATTTCCTATTCCACTTTCTCTCTCCAACCTCATTTTTCATATTCACAACATTTACTCCACTAACTTTTTCCTTAATTTATGTGCAAACAGCAACTATGAACTTTGTAGCGGGACGGAGGGAGTATATGTTAATGCTTAGTGCATAGTGGTGAAGTTAAATTTTGTTTTAGGAGGTCAAATTATTTGGCAATTTTTTTTTATACTTGTTGGAATTTTGGTTTTGGAAAGTGTGATTTGATCGATTTTTGATCAAGAATTTCATTGGGTTTCATTTTAGAAAAATGGAAAATGATTGCATATTAATAATCTACATTTGGAGTAGATTAATTTGATATATTTACTTTCTCAAAACCAATTAGTGGTGAATGAGAAATTAATGCTCAAAGTATGCAAAATAAAATGGGTTTTATGAAGAGTTTATGGGATGTGGAATAGTTATCCCACATTGCTTAAAGATGTAAAGCAATGATAGTTTATAAATGGATCCATCCAAGGAAGGAGACATCAAGTTAATCTCCTTGGGCCAACCTAGTTGGGCCATTGAACCAACCATGCATCCAAGTGGGCTATTGAGCTAGTTTTGTTCTAGCTTAAAATGGACCCACAACCCGCGAAGCGCGCGAAGGGCGGAATGGGCGGTTTAGGGCGCACTTTGCACTTCGCATCGGAGCCTTAAACTTTTGACAAAAGTTGGTTCGGTTCTGGCGAATGGGCCGAATTGGATTGGTTTGGGCCATGGGCTGGCGGATGCTTGGTTTGGGCCGAGACCCTGTTGGGTCAAGCTCGGCTGGACCTTGGATTGGGTTTGGCTAAGGTTGTGATGGTTGGAAAAGGTGGGGCATGTCCCATGTCCTTTCAAAGCAAATCTCCTCCCTCCATTCAGATCAGATCCAAGGGTCCAGATTTCACCAGACACCATTTGTGACTATTACCAATAGACACCTCAACTCTTCATATACTATATAAACCCCCCACTAGTTTGTCAAATTCATTCATTCACTCAATCTTCACTTCACATATTCTCTCTCTCCTCTCACTAGATGTAGAGAATCACTTATCTAACAGAGTTAACTAACTCAGTTAGATATTTAACTGAATTATGGATTCAGTCAAAGAATTCAACGAAATTCTTAACATCATATGTTAGAAGATAGAGCATCTCGTTGCATAATTCTTCTTCAAAGTCTGGAAGTGTCAAACACGAATTTTGTTCGCCGAAGTCATTAATTTTGGTGTGCTCCTATTAATGACTGTAAAGTCGTTTTATCTTGAGAGAAGATTGTCGTAGACCGTTAGCACCAGTGCGGGGCAATATCTTCTTGCGGAGATTGTGTCCAACACAAGACTCGACTTTGTTATTTACTCGGTTTGCTTTAATTTTTGCATTCTAGATTATCTTTATTTCCTGCCCCGTTAATTATGTTATGGTTCATTATATTATTTGTCATTTCGTTAAATTCAAGAAAGCCTTATTTATTGTCAAATAGACAATTTTCCCAACAATCGCAAGAAAATATTAACGTTTTCTTGTTTTTATGACAAATATGAGCCAATGATGATGGACAACCGAAGGACATTATCGTTAGAGACTTAACGAGAAAAATAACGGTTTCCAAGGAAGGATAACTAGAAGAGCATTGGAAGTTAACTAGAAGATAACGAGAAGGTCAACAATAATCCCGGAAGTGATTCAAAGAATTGTTGACAACATGGAGCGGACTTATAAACAAAGAAGTTCATGCATGGCAGATAACCCAGGCAAATAACCGGAAAGGAAGAGAATGATGATCCAAATTTGCCAAGGCAAAATATAACCTAAGAGGAAGAGGATGTTGATCCAAAATTCGCCAAGGCAAATAAACCGAAGAAAAGGAGGAGGATGATGATCCAGATCCAAAAAAGACAGATAGCTAATCCGCGAAGACAAATAGCCGTAGAAGAATGGGATCATGAAAATCTCATATGTAGGACGTACATACTGAGTGGACCAAATGATGCCCGTTCAAAGATCACTGTCTCGTGGGGACAACCAAAGAGTTATAGAACTCTTTGGAACGGACTATAAGGTTCAAGGAACCAAGTCCAAGATTTGTTACAAGATATGGTAAGACCAATCACGTAGCAAAAAGGTTTGTCGTATTCCAAGAAGGGTAATGGACAACATGAATCAAAGCCAACGTCAACGAAAGGTTGAATAGGCTTGATTGAGAACTAATGGGGTTTGAAGCCAACTTAGCAAGTTGAAGGTCAACCCATAAGAATGGTGGATAGACACTGGAGCTGAAACTACCCACCATATATATGCTGATAAAGAGAGCTTCTCATTAAACACTCCTTTCAATGGAAGGAAGGTGTAAATGAGAAACTCTTCTACTTCCAACGTCGTGGGACTTGGAAGGATCATGCTGAAGATGACTTCAGACAGAGAACTGACTCTCGTGAATATGCTGCATGTCCCAGACATTCGCAAGAACCTAGTTTCTTGGTAAAGGGTACTTTGCCTAGAGGCAAAGAGCATCGGTGTTTCTTATATTTGCCTTTTGAAAGGTTCTAATTTATGGCATGATAAATTAGGTTATGTGAATTTCAACACAATTAAGATGTCAGTGAATCAAGAATTAATTCTCATGAATAAATTCGTTTCAACTGACAAGTGTGAAATTTGCGTGAAAGATAAAATGACTAAGTCATCATTTTCTTCAGTAATAAGAAACACGACACCTCTTGAGTTAGCTCACACAAATAATTGTGATCTAAAGTTAGTGCAAACTCGAGGTGGGAAAAAGTATTTAATTACTTTATAAATGGTTGCACAAAACATTCTCTTGATAAGGAAGGATGAAGCCTTGGAGGCTTTCCAAACTTATAAGAATTTAGTTAACGAATCAACTTAATGTAAGAAGATTCGAAAAGCTAGAATGAGGGGAATATGCGGCGCCGTTTGAGGATATTTGTGAGGTTTCCGGCAGTATTCATCAAACGATCGCAACATATTCAACTCAGTCTAATGCAGGAGCAAAATGCAAGAATCATACTCTTAAGGAGATGATAAATGCAATGAGCTCGGGCTTAACCGAATTTGTGGGGAAAGCTATAATGAGATACCCAAGAAAGGATTTGATAAAACTGATTACAGATTATGGCATAATCGTAAGACGTTTTATAAATACCTCAATTGTGGGGGTACACCTCAATTGCGGGGATACACCTCAAGTGTGGGGGTACACCTCAAGTGTGGGGGTACAAGCTAAGTAAAAGTACTTAAGCCAAAGACAAGGAATTTGGTATTCCTTAAATTCATATTTCCTTGAAGTAAAAAGGAAATAATATAAGTTTTAGAAGAGAACTTATAAAATTGTAAAAGATTTATCTTAATAGTAAGATGAACTAAGACACAGTTTGTGGACAAAAGAAGCTAGTCTTTGGTCCTAATTTTCTATGGTAGAAAATTAAACGAAAACTGTTAAATAATGTTGTTAACATTTAAATGAATAGTTCATCATACATATGGAAGTTGGTTGATCTTCTTCCATAATGCGAACCATTGGGTTGCAAATTGGTTCCTAAAAGGAAGTATTTGAAAGATGAATCTATAAACGGAAAACTCTTGAAAGATAAAGTCCTAAGGCAGACTTTCAAGAAGTGTAGTCAAGAGAGTTAGAATTTCAAAAAGATAGATTTCTAAAGGGAAAACAATCTTGAGAAATAAACTCTATTGAGACGAATTATTAATCTGAAAAGGCAGATTATTGATCTCGAAAGTGAGACTCTTGAGATACAGAATCTGAAGAGAAAAGATTCTTAAAGTAATAGACTCTTTAATGGTAGAATCATAAGAGTTAGATGAATTCTCCAAGATAGACTCTCGAATAAGCTAAATTCTTGAGAGATGAAATCTATGAGGTAGAATCTTGAGAGGTAATCTCTGTAAGGTAGATTCCTGAGAGGTAGACTCTAAGGAGGTCAAACCACTTAGAGATACTGAATACTTGGGAAGTCGGACCGGTACAGAGATAATAACCACTCGAAGAAACTGACCGATAGAAGAATTTGTTCACTCGAAAGATTGACCATTCTAGAGAGACTAAAAGTCTAATTAAAAATTGTAATAAATCACTAAGTATAGTCAAAAGTACTTGGAGTACTTAGAGATATTCTTGTGATTACAGATTACAATAAAATAAGATATTCAATAGTATGAAAAAGGATATACTGATTGGATATCAGACACAAATAAACTCCAAGGTGAAAAATGTGTTCACAATAAATGGAGCAGCGGTGTCAAACTTCCAAGACAACATGAACAACTCGATTCAATAAGAAATCTGAGTCGATAGCGTCAGTTAAAGATAAAAGCTGAATGGTCTTGGAAAATATTCCTTGTGGAATAAGTTTGTGTCTACATAACCTAAAGCATTGTGACGACAATGAGAAATAGGAAAAGGTGTAGAACATCATGGTAAGTCAAGACACAATGGTCATTGACATATTACCATAAGACAATTGATCTCAAATGATACTGTCACAACTGGCCATGTGAAGTCAAAAACGGATCCGTATACCAAAAGGTATGAATAGGAGATCAAATTGTCTGGTAAGGGGAATGAAGTTAAAAACCCACACAAACAAAGAAATCCATAGTGGACACTCAACCTTGAGAATTGGAGATCCCATGCCGCTTGGTTGATGAGACAACTAAATTATGGAAATTCTAGTATGTGCACTTAGAACTCATTATAACTCATTCTCGAAGCCATCTAAGTGCTAAAACACACGATGACGTGTGGTGAGGGTAAGCTCAAGCTTTTAATGATTCCTATACCTAAGTGGTGGAGTATAGCGGGATACTCTTTATGGGAGATCACCTATATAAGTGAGAAGTAATAAGGCCGCTTCTAAATTGAAACACTTATGAATCAAGAACGGTCCTGCCAAAATGGACAAAACGTGAGAACAAAACGTGTTAGAAATGTTATTGTGTGAGTACTATTGTCTTGGTATACACTATATAGCCATTCGGTTCAAAGCGTCTCGCTACCAAATGGCTAGTATATCCGATAGTATTTCACTAGGGAAGGTTCAAGGCCATAAGCTACCTATCTCGATGCAATAATAGTTCGCCGAAACTTCCAGACGAGTCCGCATTCATGCATGCATTAATTTGTCATTCATGGGGGATTGTTGGAATTTTGGTTTTGGAAAGTGTGGTTTGACCGACTTTTGACCAAGAATTCCATTGGGTTCCATTTTAGAAAAATGGAAAATGATTGCATATTAATAATCTACATTTGGAGTAGATTAATTTGATATATTTACTTTATCAAAACCAATTAGTGGTGAATGAGAAATTAATGCTCAAAGTATGCAAAATAAAATGGGTTTTATGAAGAGTTTATGGGATGTGGAATAGTTATCCCACATTGCTTAAAGATGTAAAGCAATGATAGTTTATAAATGGATCCATCCAAGGAAGGAGACATCAAGTTAATCTCCTTGGGCCAACCTAGTTGGGCCATTGAGCCAACCATGCATCCAAGTGGGCTATTGAGCTAGTTTTGTTCTAGCTTAAAATGGACCCACAACCCGCGAAGCGCGCGAAGGGCGGAATGGGCGGTTTAGGGCGCACTTTGCACTTCGCACGACCGCATCGTCGCTAGGAGCTAAGGAGCCTTAAACTTTTGACAAAAGTTGGCTCGGTTCATGGTTCGACTTAGCAATGGTGGTTCGGTTCTGGCGAATGGGCCGAATTGGATTGGTTTGGGCCATGGGCTGGCGGATGCTTGGTTTGGGCCGAGACCCTGTTGGGTCAAGCTCGGCTGGACCTTGGATTGGGTTTGGCTAAGGTTGTGATGGTTGGAAAAGGTGGGGCATGTCCCATGTCCTTTCAAAGCAAATCTCCTCCCTCCATTCAGATCAGATCCAAGGGTCCAGATTCCACCAGACACCATTTGTGGCTATTACCAATAGACACCTCAACTCTTCATATACTATATAAACCCCCCACTAGTTTGTCAAATTCATTCATTCACTCAATCTTCACTTCACATATTCTCTCTCTCCTCTCACTAGATGTAGAGAATCACTTATCTAACAGAGTTAACTAACTCAGTTAGATATTTAACTGAATTATGGATTCAGTCAAAGAATTCAACGGAATTCTTAACATCATATGTTAGAAGATAGAGCATCTCGTTGCATAATTCTTCTTCAAAGTCTGGAAGTGTCAAACACGAATTTTGTTCGCCGAAGTCATTAATTTTGGTGTGCTCCTATTAATGACTGTAAAGTCGTTTTATCTTGAGAGAAGATTGCCGTAGACCGTTAGCACCAGTGCGGGGCAATATCTTCTTGCGGAGATTGTGTCCAACACAAGACTCGACTTTGTTATTTACTCGGTTTGCTTTAATTTTTGCATTCTAGATTATCTTTATTTCCTGCCCCGTTAATTATGTTATGGTTCATTATATTATTTGTCATTTCGTTAAATTCAAGAAAGCCTTATTTATTGTCAAATAGACAATTTTCCCAACAATACTTTATTATATTGAAATTTGGAATGAAATGAGATCAAAATAATATCATAATATAATTTTTCTTTTTAAAAGGGGGTAGAAATAGATAAAAATAACAATTTTAATGCATTTCAAAACAAAATCAGTACACTTTAAAAATACTAGAGTTGGCCTGATTTCCTTTACCAAATTTTCTATATAATTCCTTTTGATTCAAAATGTAAATGTTATATAGTATTATGTTTCTAAAATAATATATTTTCTTAAAGAAATAATTTTGGGATCCAACATTATTGTCATTTTTGGACTTTTTGTTATTCATTTTTTTTTTTTTAGTCAAGGACTCTTTGTGAGCACCCCAACCCGGGACCTAACGCGTGTCCCGAGCTTGAGAAGCTCAAACTAAGAAAACCCGTCTTCTATTTTTAAAAACTTTTATTTTACTTTAAAAGAAAATCAATTCTCAAACTTTCCAATTAAAATCAACTGATAAAATCTCCACTCGGAGAAATTTAAATAAATACCTCAATACCATAACTTGATCAATTACATCGAAAACCCTAATTAACATTGTTTAACAAAAGAGCTTTCCATACAAATTATAAAAGAGTAATACTTATATAGGACTCCCAACAACCCACTCATATACCTATCCTGACAAGTCCCAAAAGCAAGAGTCCAACTCTTTCCCCGGCCTCACTGGTTCAGGTCACCTGTCTCGGCACAATCTAAAACAGTAAAAGGGAAGGGGTGAGAATAAATCTCAATAAGCTATTATGAATGCAGCAAGATGCCAAACAAGATGCAACACATAGCATGGTAGCACATAACACATTATGAAAGCGGTAAACACCTTACGTTACCTCATTTTACCTTTTCCGTCTGAACAATAAGTCGTACAACGTGGGAGTCAAACTCCGCTCTTTGGTGAATTGCCCCCATGCACCTTCACCACTTATAGGTCTCATACCCCAGAGATCCATATAAGAAAATAAGATACTTATATGACCCTTTTTCAGAGTATCATATAATATCAGCGCCACTGTAAAGCTTTTGGCTTCATACAGAGCATTCCACCTACTCACCAAATTGCAGCGATCTGTAAGGCTTTTGGCTCAATACAGCGGCTAGCACCCCCACTATGTGGCCACAGAGGGGGCAGGTCACAGGTATAATGAACCTTCAATCACTTATAGAACAAATCAATAATTGATTGAATTCCATTATACCCCCTAATCATATATACTCGTTCAAGCACATGATAGATACTTGAAATAAATCCACAAAGGGGATAAGAACATAACAACATGGTAATGTATACTCATGTTAAATCAATATCATAGTGTCACATTCATTTAATACACTATGCATAATACCATTAACGAATATAAATTCAAATAAGGTATCCATATAACCACATAATCCACACTGGGATACAATATAATCAACATGCCAGATAATCCACACTTGGGATGCAATACCACAATGTGATACATAAACCATTCCTACATAATCATTACTCAACTCAAATAGCCTTAATAGAGGTTCAAGATCTACTTTCCACAATTTCATTTTTGATCAAATAAGACTTCATTGTATAGCCCAAGCATTCTACTTTAATCTAAGTTAAAGAGGGTTCAATTATGGTCTAGTTTGAATAGATTTAAACAGCTCCAAAAATAGTTCAATGTCACCAGGCCAGGGCACGTCTCGTGCCTGAGGGCACGACTCGTGCCAATTCTCCTTAAGTTACTCAGAACGACTTGGCCTCCTAGGCACGACTCGTGGTCACGAATTGGCCATGAGCACGACTCGTGATCCAGTGCACCACTCGTGCTCATTTGCACCACTAGTGCAAATTTGCACCACTAGTGCTCATTTGTACTAGTCGTGCCAATGCCCAAAATTGAGACATCAGTTGCAACATCAGCAACCCCAAATCCAAGTGACCAAAAACCAAGTTTCCTTTATTTGCAGCTGATCCAAAATCCTTACCAACATCAACCATTCTACCCCTAACTATTTTATACCTCTTCCAAGCCAATCCAACACTAACTAACATCAATTTGGTACTCCAAATCTATACTAGTCATTCCAACCAAATAGAGGAACCTAACATTATACTACTTAGTTAGTTATCACATTTCACTATCACACTCCATGTTCATCAACCTTACTTCACATTAACCATTTTCTTACACTCTTATTTCTTTATCAACTATCATGAACAACACATTATATCTAGGTCATAAATTAATTCTTACTCCAAGGAAGTGTTCCAACAACTCAAGCAACAATTATAACAACAATATCCACATCAATTATTTCATGAACATTTAAATGAAAGGAAAGTCATAATAACTCACTTCCTAACTCTAATACTTGGCCAAACCCACAATAAATACTTACACTTAAACCATTAATATTCCCAATTACTCTATATCACTCTTCTCCCAACTTAGATCACCAATTTACAATTTAAGATCAATTCCAACTCAAATAACATTATTCCAAATATCAAAAATCATTTGCATTCAACAAGAGATTAATTAACACATAAAGTGAGCAATTATTAGAAGGAAGTCATAATAACTTACTTTGGAATAGGAGGTGGATTATGGATTTCTTGAGCTTGTTAAACTCCCCTAGATGCCTCGATTACAAAAGTACTTCCGGATTGAAAGATGAAGAAGAAATGACCTCTCTAGGAACTTGAGAAGGTGAGGCTTTAAGGTTAATTTTCCATGGAGGTTGTAGGAGAAAGATGAGGGAAGATGATGAAGGAGGTTAGAGGGAGTATGGGAAGAGTAAGAGAAAGTATGGAAGGTATGGGTGGTATTGACTTTAGAGGGAGAAGGGGAGGATTTTAGGGAAATGGTCCCCTACAAGAACTCTTCCAATTAATTTAAATAACCCTTCCAACCCAAAATATTTTATTTGTCCATTTTATTACCACTCCATCCTATTACTTTATTTATTTTCTTTTTTTATATTTCCCCTAGAATATTATTTTATTTCCTTATCATTTTATCCTAATATAAGAAATCAAGTATATAAAAATGAACACATAATATTAATAATAATATTAAAAGCACACAAAATGATGCTAAAATAGTGCCTAGGGTTAGGGTCGTTACACTCTTAAACCCATAGTCCAGATTATTAAGCCATTTTAACCCATTTGAAATGAAAATCCCACTAAACCCCAACCTTTAACGGACCAAGCGCTGTTAATTTTCCGTAACCCCAAAATGGACCATAAACGTTTTTCAGGTCAAGAGAATACCCCTTCTCCGGCGACCGACACCTTCTCGTTCTCCGGCGACGTCCAACCCTCGCTGATCATACCCGTTTTTCAGATCTGAGCCAAATCCCGCCTCCTTCTCCTTGATGCTCCGCCCTTCCCCTCTCTTTCAACTAACTCCGGGGACAGTCCCTTCATCCTCTTCGACCGTCTCCGACAATAGCAACCACCACCATTGTCTCTCTCAATTTTGCTGTTGAATTGACCCGTTTTTCAGATCTGAGCCAAAATTACGCTTCGTGGTATGGTGTTGATATGGGAGTAGCTTATGATGATCAAGGGGAATTAGGGTTTATTGATGGCTTCGATTTTCAGAAAGAAATTAGGGATTTTGGAATTGAAGGTAACTCAAATTATACTAGTTTGCTAGCAAATTATTCAAGAAATGATGTAACACAAGGATTGTATTAAACTGTAATATACTAATAAAGTTGAGAATTTGTGAATAACTTTTATTTAGTTTAAACCTATTTGTTATGGTGGATATATACAAATAATTACTTGAATGAAATTTTGATTTGTATAATGGTAATTATTTTTACAAGTGAAAGGGTTTTGATTTTGGAGGGGCAGTGGAAGTTGTTAATAAGAAATCTTGATTTTGGGATTTGTCAATGTTGTAAGGCATTTTTACATGTCTTTTACCACTTGATATATGACCTGTTCAAGTGACCTTTTGTCATATGAACTGTTTATTTAAATTCTTGGGTTTTGCCAATATTGTAAAAGGCATTTTTACAGGACCAATTAAAGAGCTTATAGCTTTGTATATGATGTTGTCAGGTCCTATAGCAATTGGTATAGGACCAATTAAAGGGCTTATAGCTTTGTATATGATGTTGCCAGGTCCTATACCAGTTACTATAGGACCATTCAAAGTTCTTATTGCTTTGTATATGATGTTTCCAGGTCCTATATCAGTTGCTATAGGACCAATTAAAGGGCTTATAGCTTTGTATATGATATTGACAGGTCATATACCAATTGTTATAAGCCCTTTGAATGGTCCTATAGCAACTGATATAGGACCTGGCAACATCAAATACACAGATATAAGCCCTTTGAATGGTCCTATAGCAACTGATTATATTTGACAACATCAAATGCACAGCTAAAATAACTTTAAATGGTCCTATAAGAAGTGCTATAGAACTTGGCAATATCATATACAAAGCTTTAAGACCTTTTAATGGTCCTATAGCAAGTGATATAGGACCTGCTCTATTATGCATTTCATTGTATGTCCAATTGTTTTGCCTATGATTTTATAAAGGGAATGTACTAGTTTTCACTAAATTATATAAAATCAAGTATATATGAATTGTCCTTGAATTCACATATAATAATTGATTCCTTTCTTTTAATTGCTATAGGATCAATTAAAGGGCTTATAGCTTTGTATATGATGTTGCCAGGTCCTATACCAGTTGCTATAGGACCAACTAAGGGGCTTATAGCTTTTTATATAATGTTGACAGGTCCTATACCAGTTGCTATAGGACCATTCAAAGTTCTTATTGCTTTGTATATGATGTTGACAGGTCCTATACCAGTTGCTATAGGACCAACTAAGGGGCTTATAGCTTTGTATATAATGTTGCCAGGTCCTATACCAGTTGCTATAGGACCATTTGATGGATGTGATTTTACCCATCCAAAAGATATATTTTCTAGCTTATTTGGTGCTCGAAACCTTGAGAATTTAATGTATTTTCTAGTGTTTTGAAAGTACAGGGGTTGAAGTGCAACAATGTTGAAAACGGAGGATTGGAGCGTACTTTGGAAGCTTTTGGATCAAATTGTAATTTTGGAAAATTTGGGACTAAACGGAAATTACGAAGTTCAAGGACCAAAGTGGAAATATTGGAAATTAAGGGACTAAATTGGAAATATGGAATTTTTGGATGAATTTGATATATAAAAATTCCTGGGTTAAAATGAAAAATAAAATCCTAAAGAGCGAAGTGCAAAAGAATTCATTAGAGTGGCCAAAATGCGACGACAAAATTGTTGGACGAACCGAATAATAAATAATACTAAAAATAAAAATGGTCGAGGATGCAGGCCATTGCTGGCCGAGAATTTGGGGCCATTGCAAGGCATGGCTGGGCCAGGAGGGTATCAAAATAGGGCCGAGAGTGGCCTAGGCAAGGAAATATGGGCCAAAGAAGTTGGGCTTTGGAAATTCAAGGCAGGCGTACGCCTGGTTCCATTGTGCGCACGCCCGGAAGTAGTCTGATTGGAAGTAGGCGTGCACCCGGTCTCAGTGGGCGCGCGCCCGGTATGTACGGACAGATGCAGCCAGTTTCCTTATTTTGGACGGATTCTAAAGATTTTCCACATATTTGCACAGAATCAGCCACGGATTTCGGGAGATTTTCTATTTTGACTAGGATTTTGACCCTAATTTGTTTCCAAAAAGAATTTCCACCTCCCTCCTCCTATATAAACAACCCTAGACTAGTTTTGTATCATCTTTTATCTTTTATTTTTGGGATCTTTGGATCTTTTGTTCTTTTATTCTCTTTTTTATATTTTTAGTTTAGGTTTTATTTATTTTTGAAGATGAAAGAACAAGGTTTTGCTTTATTTATTTTAATGGCCATTCAAGGCTAATTTATTTTATTCATGGATTGAGGTGAGTAACAATTTGATCTTTATGCTAAAGCTTTAATACTTCCTATCTCTCTTTTGTTCTTGTTCTTCTCAACGGTTTTAATTATTGTCTTGAGATCAATTGTATTGACCTTGCGGAATATACTTTTGACCTCTTGAATTTATTTGGGTATGAATTATTGCACTTGCGTGGATGATTTGTAATTTGACCATTGTTGAGAAGAATAGATTCAATTGAGGACCTTGCGGAAATCAAACGAATCTAGGTTCCATTATTCTTAAGCTTTTAATTGAATTCTTGATTGTTTATATTGACCTTGCGGAATATATGAACAAGATAGAGTTATTATGGTTCTAATGTTCTTATTGACCTTGCGAAATATATGAACATCTTAACCCTAGGTTTTTGTGAACGAACCCAAGAATGAAATTGAATTATTGTTACATGAAATAAAAAGCATAAAGTGATAATTGTTATGATCCCCAATCCATGAATCCCTTGTCTCTTATTATCTTTAATTTATTTATTTTGCTTTCTTAGTTTTATAATTCAATCAAATAAAAAAAAACCTTTTTTCCCTTTTGTTTCGTTTACACTAATTAAATCAACTTGTTAAAGCACACGAGTCTCTGTGGTTCGACCCTTACTTTTGTACGTTGCTACTTCGGTGACTTGTACACTTGCAAGGTATTTTTATTACACAGTGGAATTTTCTCCATCACCATTCAAAGTTCTTATTGCTTTGTATATGATGTTGACAGGTCCTATACACATTGCTATAGGAATAATTAAAGGGCTTATAGCTTTGTATATGATGTTGCCAGGTCCTATACCAATTGCTATAGGACCAATTAAAGGGCTTATAGCTTTGTATATGACCTGGCAACATCAAATACACAGATATAAGCCCTTTGAATGGTCCTATAGCAACTGATATAGGACCTGGCAACATCAAATACACAGATATAAGCCCTTTGAATGGTCCTATAGCAACTGGTATAGGACCTGAAAACATCAAATACACAGCTAAAATAACTTTAAATGGTCCTATAAGAAGTGCTATAGGACTTGGCAATATCATATACAAAGCTTTAAGACCTTTTAATGGTCCTATAGCAAGTGATATAGGACCTGCTCTATTATGCATTTCATTGTATGTCCAATTGTTTTGCCTATGATTTTATAAAGGGAATGTACTAGTTTTCACTAAATTATATAAAATCAAGTATATATGAACTGTCCTTGAATTCACATATAATAATTGATTCCTTTCTTTTAATTGCTATAGGACCAATTAAAGGGCTTATAACTTTGTATATGATGTTGCCAGGTCCTATACCAGTTGCTATAGGACCAACTAAGGGGCTTATAGCTTTGTATATAATGTTGACAGGTCCTATACCAGTTGCTATAGGACCATTCAAAGTTCTTATTGCTTTGTATATGATGTTGACAGGTCCTATACACATTGCTATAGGAATAATTAAAGGGCTTATAGCTTTGTATATGATGTTGCCAGGTCCTATACCAATTGCTATAGGACCAATTAAAGGGCTTATAGCTTTGTATATGACCTGGCAACATCAAATACACAGATATAAGCCCTTTGAATGGTCTATAGCAACCGGTATAGGACACAGCAACATCAAATACACATATATAAGCCCTTTGAATGGTCTATAGCAACCGGTATAGGACCCGACAACATCAAATACACTAAAATAACTTTTAAATGGTCCTATAAGAAGTGCTATAGGACTTGGCAATATCATATACAAAGCTTTAAGACCTTTTAATGGTCCTATAGCAAGTGATATAGGACCTGCTCTATTATGCATTTCATTGTATGTCCAATTGTTTTGCCTATGATTTTATAAAGGGAATGTACTAGTTTTCACTAAATTATATAAAATCAAGTATATATGAATTGTCCTTGAATTCACATATAATAATTGATTCCTTTCTTTTAATTGCTATAGGACCAATTAAAGGGCTTATAGCTTTGTATATGATGTTCTTGGTCCTTTATCAGTTCTTTATAGGACCAACTAAGAGGGCTTATAGCTTTGTATATAATGTTGACGGGTCCTATACCGATTCTTTATAGGACCATTCAAAGTTCTTATTGCTTTGTATATGATGCTGACAGGTCCTATACCAGTTGCTATAGGACCAACTAAGGGGCTTATAGCTCTGTATATAATGTTGCCAGGTCCTATACCAGTTGCTATATGACCATTCAAAGTTCTTATTGCTTTGTATATGATGTTGACAGGTCCTATACACATTGCTATAGGAATAATTAAAGGGCTTATAGCTTTGTATATGATGTTGCCAGGTCCTATACCAATTGTTATAGGACCAATTAAAGGGCTTATAGCTTTGTATATGACACAGCAACATTAAATACACGAATATAAGCCCTTTGAATGGTCCTATAAAGCGCATAGGACACAGCAACATCAAATACACAGATATAAGCCCTTAGAATGGTCCTATAGCAAGCGGTATAGAACAACATCAAATACACAAACTAAAATAACTTTAAATGGTCACATAAGAAGTCTTTATAGGACTTGGCAATATCATATACAAAGCTTTAAGACCTTTTAATGGTCCTATAGCAAGTGATATAGGACCTGCTCTATTATGCATTTCATTGTATGTTCAATTGTTTTGCCTATGATTTTATAAAGGGAATGTACTAGTTTTCACTAAATTATATAAAATCAAGTATATATGAATTGTCCTTGAATTCACATATAATAATTGATTCCTTTCTTTCAATTTCAATTTCAATTTCAGATTGATCATGGAGGTCCTATACCAATTGCTATAGGACCAATTAAAGAGCTAATAGCTATGTATATGATGTTGGCAGGTTCTATACCAATTAGTATAGGACCAATTAAAGGGCTAATAGCTATGTATATGATGTTGGCAGGTTCTATACCAAAATTAGACTAAAAATCTCTTACTCTGATGAACCAAATTTTTTTTTCGAAACCCAGAAGCATTAACCTAACATTTTTAGATTTAGAAAAATCGGATAGACAAATCCTTCTCGTCAGATCTATATTTCAGATCAAATAAAAAAAAAATGAAATCTAGGGAACTCTCCAAATTCCCTAACCGTCGGACACACAGCCAAGACGATCATTACCAGTTCTTTGTAGCCATTGAGAAAGGGGAAAGAGGGATGAATTGCTACTTTAAATGGATGAAATGAGGAAATAGAACAAGGGTTGTGAAGTCGGGGAAGGGGGTGAGAGGGGGCGGGATGGTGGCGATTTGGGTGGGGACGGCCATGGATGAAGGTGGAACCAGAGTAGAAAGACAGATCCGGCAGCGGGGTGTGTGGCTGTAGGGGGAGGGTGGATCTGAAGCAAGAAGGGATGGAGTGGGTTGAAGAAAACAGAGAAGGAAGGGGTGTCAAAAGTAGTATGGGAGGAGGGAGAAGGGGTGGCGGTGAATATGGGGGTGATCAGGATTTCTTTTGTCATTTTTCAATGGGAACAATAATGGCCAGACGGAAGTTAACAGCCGTTAACTTAATTTTGGCAGTTATATATCAAATTGGGGTTTAAAGGAATTTTGATTTGGAATATAAAAGAGGGTTGTCTTTTTAAATTTGGGCTGAGTTTTAAAGGGATATGATTTGAGATATGTGGATAAAGAGGAATTTTTCCTTTTTTTAAAGTAAATATTTTTGTTACTAGAAAATAGGAATTAAAGTTATTGGGATTCGTGTCTATGTAGTTCAATTCTATAACAGTCTCATTTCATAAAATTTGGCTGTTAGATTATGTATTAAAAATACTAATTTACGCTTCCTATCTTTCATATTAATTAGTCATATTAAATTTTTTATAATTAACGCAAATAAACATTGATTAAATATTAATGAAAATTTAATTATTTAAATAAAAAATCTATTTTTTTAATTGACAATCACTTAATATTTTATCAATAATAATTTTTAAATTATTATTAATATTTAATTAAAAAATTATGTTGATTATAAAAATAAAAAAGCAAATGGGGCGAAAAAACAAAAAAATTGATAGACTCGGGAAGTAAAATTTTGAATACTCCCTCCGTCCCACTTCACTTGACACTAATTTTCATTTTGGTCCGTTCCACCTCACTTGACACTGCCCAAAATGGAAAGTTTTTACACTCACAACACCAATCAAATCACTATTCTCTCCACTCATTCTCTCTCCTACTTTACCTTTTCTACTCACAATATTTTCTTTAATTAATTATCTCTCTTACTTTTTCTTAGTTACCGTGCCCACCTCTTTGGTGCCAAGTGAACCGGGACGGAGGGAGTATTCCCTAACTAAAAAAAAATGCCTCATGCACGGGCCCCATCCAATCACATGTTGAGGAAGTGCACATTACTTTAAAGACCTTCCATTCCAATTATCAGATTTTGTACGGTATCTGAGAAACATCAACTATCAAGGTGTCTTCCTCTTACTATGGTTATGTTGTGGCACCCACTTCCATTCCAATTATCAGATTTTTCATTGATTTCATTTTTCAATATTTATCAAAACCAAAAAATAGAAAAAATATTTTACGAAAAATATTTCCCCCAAACAAAAGAAGCCTAAGACTACCCACAGTGGTTTAATACCACTCCCTCATTTCATCTAACACTTTTTACATTTTTTATCATCCACCTAATATTTGATCTACCCATTTCATTTACCCTAACTCCAATGACTAACTTAAATTAAATTTCAACTCCCTCCAACTCATCATTCTATACCCCACTACTTTAATTTAATTTTATTTTATTTATATTCTTTATTTTTATGATTAGTAAAATAATAATAATAATAATAATTATTATTATTATTTATAATTAAAAAAATATTTCACACTTAATTAAAAAAATATTGCATCAATTTATAGGTAAAAAAAATAATGATTTTTTTTTTAAAAATAAATGCTAAAATGAAGAAGGGTAATTGAGAAATGAGTTTTTTTTTTTTTTTTTTGTATCCAAATCAAATGAAACTTATATCATTTTGTAGGGAAAAAAATGATGAATTTTGGTGAAAAAAAAATTAAAAAATAATTAATTTACTAGGTGATAATTCAGCTTAAATTGAAAATTAAGTGTTTTTTTTGTGTCAAAATCAAATGAAACTTATATCAATTTGTAGGAAAAAAATGATGAATTTTGGTGAAAAAAAAATTTTAAAATTAATTTACTAGGTGATAATTCAGCTCAAATTGAAAATTAAGTATTTTTTTTTTGTCCAAATCAAATGAAACTTATATCAATTTGTAGGGAAAAAAATGATGAATTTTGGTGATTTTTTTTTTATTTTTAAATCATTTCTTATGAGATAATTGAGTTTAAATAATTTGGTGAAAAAAATGATAAAATACAGATCAATAAGGCCTTGACACGTGACAGCTTAAAAAAAATATGGCAAAAGCAATGTTTCAATCCGAATAAAACATTTCATCCCCTCATTTTATTCAGCCCTGTTTCAACTTACCATTACAGTGTTTCAACTGCCTTAAATTCATTTCATTCACCATTTCAAACAGCCATTGCTCATGATCTAAGTAAAAAGTGTTCGGTAGGCATTCTCGTCGGACCACGTGTTCAGTACAGTACAAGCCTACCATATTTCTCCGCATTTTCTTATGTTAATGATAGTGTTAATTGTACTAGGGATGGCCAAATCAAATCGAAATCGAAAAATTGGACCGAAATTGGATCGGAAAAGTTCGAAATCGGAGCGAACAGGGGAGAAAATCGGAATCGAACGGACCAGAATCGTGAGAAAACCGGGCCGATTAAGGGTTACAAAAATGCCAAACCGAACAGGAACCGAAACCGTGAACCGGAGGACCCAAAAAGCCCGAAACCGGAGCGAATCGGGGAGAAAACCGGAACCGAACGGACCGGAACCGTGAGAAAAACGGGTCGGTTAAGGGTCACCACCTCTCCAAACCGGAACCGACGATTTTCGGCCCGAAACCGGAACCGGACCGGTTTTGGCCATCCCTAAATTGTACTACTTCTATCGTGGGCCCTACTATTTATAAAATAATACTCCCTCCATCCCAGATCAAGGGTTCATCTTTTCCTTTTGATCCGTCCCAGATCAAGAGTTCATTTTCATAAATGACAAGTTTTTGAATATATTTATACCCTTATCAACTTCATATATTTACAAAAAAATCATTCATTATACCCTTATAAATTCTCTCTCCTATTCCCTACCACACATTTAACTACTATTCCTCCCACTCATTCTCTCTCCTATTAAATATTTTTAACTTTTACATTCTCTGTCTCTCCTATTCCTTACTACATAGTACTCCCTCCGTCCCACAATAATACCTAAAAATTTTCCTTTTGGGCGTCCCATAATAATACTCCCTCCGTCCCGGCCGACTTAGGATTTTTTGAAATGGCACGGAGATTAAGGAAAAGGTAAATGTTGTGAGTGTAATTTAAAAATAGGAGAGAGAATGAGTGGAGGGAATAGTAAATTATAATGGTGTTGTGAGTATTAAAATAATGTAGGAGAGAGAATGAGTGGAGAGAATAGTGATTTAAGGTTTCCATTTTGGGCCGTCCTAAGTCGAGTGGGACGCCCAAAATGGCAAAAAGTCCTAAGTCGGCCGGGACGGAGGGAGTATATACTTTCCCAAAATGGAAATGGGATCCACTTTTCTCTACTCACAACACTTTTTAAATTTACTATTCTCTTCACTCATTCTCTCTCCTATTTTACTTTTACACTCACAACACATTACCTTTATCACTTTTTACCTTAATTTCCGTGTCGAATCAAAAATTCTACTCCCTCCGTCCCAATAAAAACTTCACTAATTACCCAAAAGGGCGTCCCGTTAGAAGCTTCACCTTTCCTTTTTTGGCAAAGAATCTTCACTATTCTCTTCACTCATTCTCTCTCCTAAAACACTATTACACTCACAACACTTTTCAAATTCACTATTCCCTCCACTAATTTTCTCTCCTATTTTCAAATTACACTCACAACATTTTTTTTCCCTCCCATTACCATAATTCCCGTGCCGGAGAAAAAGGGTGAAGCAATTGGTGGGACGGAGGGAGTATATATTTGTGGGACGGAGGGAGTATTTAACTTTTACATTTTCTCTCATATTCCCTACCACACATTTAACTATTATTTCTTATTCCATATTTAACTTTTATTCATTTTTTAAAAAAAATTCCTAAGAAACGTGAAATCCATCCCATATACTCATGATTCGGGACTGAGGGAGTAAAAATTTATCTAAAATGAATTTTACAAATTAAAATAAGACACATTTAATAAGATAGTTTTTGTAAGCTGATATGACAAGCTGGAAGGAGTAAATGAAATTCTTTAATTAGAGAGAAAGGTTAATGATCATTTCTATAATTCTACTCTCTTTGTTCCAACGTACTTCCTCTGTCCCAATTTAAATGTCTCAACATTTATTTTTGAACGTTTTATTAAAAATGTCTCAACCCAAAAAAAGAAATTTTTTATTACTATTCCACCCACTCATTCTCCCTCCTATTTTACTTTTACACTCACAACATTCTCTCTCTCTCCTAACTTTTCCTCCCACTCATTCTCTTTCCTATTTAATTTTTCATACTCACAACATTTAAATTTTTTCTCTTTCCTACATCACTTTCCTTAATTTTCGTGCTGAACCCATTTTTGGACATTTAGATTGGGACGGAGGGAGTATAAGATACTAGTAAAAGTTCGTGTTCAAGAACACATTTTTTTTTTTAAAATATTTTTTTTTAAAGGGCAAAATGGGAAAGGGACAACTTAATGAGGACAAAATGGAAAATTTGATACTTGATACTGTTCATTGTACTGTAGCAAGGAGGGATGCCATTTATATTATAAATTTTAAAGTTTTCCACACATATATATTAAAGCAAGTGTAATTATACTAATATTATACTAATAATATTTTAACTTTTTAAAAATTTTTAGATTCCTCTTTTGATATTGTTGGAATTTTTTATTTAACTGTGATTATTTAGTTATCATTTTTATTTTACCTTTTACCAAATATTAAATAGATTACCATGAAAGAATATAATATTATAGAGAAAAGAGAAAATTAGATACTTCCTCAGTTCCTAAAAATTTGTCACATTTGATTTTTTTTTTTAACTTTGACCACAAATTTATGAAAGATTAATCATGTTCATGAAATTCTAAAAGTTGTTGTTGATAATATTATTAATGGTGAATCAATAGGAATTTTTAAAATTTCATGAACATAATTAAATTGTCATATATTTGTGGTCAAAGTTCAACTATAAAGTCAAATGAAACAAACTTTTAGAGACGGAGGGAGTATGTTTTAAAACATATTGAAAATTTTAAAATTACTTATATTTTGGAACGGAGAAGAGTATATGTCTACAATGTTAGATACATACATTAATTAATTGTTACATCTACAAAATACTGAAATAGTCCCCGTCGACATGGTAACGTGAAGAGACGGATATGGAATATGTAATTCCTTCCTTTGCCTTTGTCTTTGCAAGGCTGTGCTGCCGGCCCTTTTTAAGCTTCGGCCACACCCTAGTTACATCTTTCCATTTTTACCATTAAATTTTGCATCTACCCTGATATTACGACACATCATCTTCTCTCTCTATCCACTTAATCATTCAACTACTTTCTCAACTACACCCCCCACAATAAGCTAGTTTAGTTTAAAATTCAACTCCTCCCAACTCATCATTCTATACTCCACCACTTTTTATTTTATTTACAATATTTAATTTTATAATTAAAAAATTAATAAAAATAATAATAATTTATTATTAAAAAATAAATTATTAATATTTTTATTTATAAATTTGAGATTTTTTTTAATTTTTTTAATTCAAGATTTTATTTAATTTTATAAATTCGAGATTTTATTATTAAAAAATAAATTATTAATTTTTTTGGTGTACAAAAAATATGAAAGTTATGTCATTTTATAGAGAAAAAAATTTCCAGAATTTTGGAAAAAAAAATTATTATTTCTGTCAAATAATTGAGCTCAAAAAACAGGGTGGAAAAATAAAAAGAAAAAGAAAAACCAACCAATCACAGCCGGACACTTGTCCCCTTCCGGAAAAAAAGAAAAAAAAAAGGGTGGACGCGCCAAGAGATTGGCGTGAAGTACACGCGCCAATGAGAGCCGGACACCTGTCCCCTTCAACCGGATTGAACATATTCATCCCACCCCCCACAACTACCCTCCTCTCAACCCCTTATTAAACACACTCAACTAACTAACTCCCTCTCAACTACCCCTCTTAACCCACTATTGTACATGGCCTTAGTATTACTCATCTCAAACTACTTGTTGTATTTTAATATTTTATTTTATTTTATTTTATTAATCTTAATTCAAATTGATACTTTTTATTTTAATGAAATTCTATTTCAATAACGTGTCAGCTAATAATATAATTTTTATTAACTTTTATTTTTGAAGCTTATTAGCATTTTGCAAATAACAAATAGTTGGCTATAAGTGAACACTAGATGATCAATCCAAACAGTGGGACTTGCAAAAGTTACATATGTTAAAGAAGTCCAAGATATATAATCGGCCAAAACATTGACTCGACAATCAACTAAACCTATTGAGAAATAATTATAAACACGAAGCACAACTCGGTATATTTGAAGAAGGCAATGTAATCTAGTTATTCATGAACACGCCCTTGCGAGACTTTCAAATGGATAACATACGGTTCCGTATAAGCCCGGAATTGATTGAAAGATTAGTTGAAAACCTTCCTTCCAAACATAAACGTGAGATGTTATTGTTCGGAGATGAATCAATCAAACCGACAACCATTTTTATCATCCTCGCAGTGTGGTAGATTGAGATTAGACAACACAAAAGGAATACACAAAGCCCTTAACAAATAAGGGAAAACAAAAGCTCGAAACAAATGAAGAAATTCAAAGGCTCTCACAAACAGAGAGAATACCAAACTAAAAATATGAATTGACATTTGTTAAAGAGACTACAAAATTGCAAAACAAACATGAACGGGATTATAAAACAATTGTTTACAAACAATTGTTTGAATGAAATTTAACTCATAAATTTCTCATGGGACAAATTACTCTCTCTCAAGTTACTCATTACATTAAGTTTTCAGACAATAATATGTTATACTGCATGAAATATGAAGTAATTAAAAGTTATGATATAAAATTATCAATATTATCGTCTGTCATCGTCCATTTATTATTATATTCAATTATATATTATTATAATTGATTTAAAACTTATAGGATATTCTCCATTATTTTAAATCAATTGTTTAAATTAATGAAGGTGAATCAAATCAAATAAGAAAGCAAAAGAAGATGTGTGAAAAGAAATTGATGAAGAATTGGAGAACAATTTATCCTCATTTTGAGGCCACTTGCAAGAAAAATACTGCTTGCTTTGGCTGATATTGCAATATTTGATAACCCCTCTCGAACTAAAAATACTCCACTTATCCTGCAATAATAATTTTAATTAATTATTTAAACATTTATTTAAAAGATTTATTTTTAATTTATCATTAATCTTCAAATATTTTGTTTTACAATTTTTACATTTTTTAAATATTCATTATATACTTGTACAATTTAAAGTTTAGAAAGCGGAATAGCAAGAATATTTTTATGTATCTTTGCAATTACTCCGTATTTATTTATTAATCATTATATATTTTCAAAATTAAGAAAAAAAAGCTGAGAAAGCGAATAACAAACATATCTACTCCCTCCTTTCCGCTACAATCTGCACATTTTTTTCATTGGACGTCTCATTACAAACTTCACACTTCCTAAAATTAATCTTTACTATTCCACCCACTATTTTTTTCTCCTACTTTACTTTTATACTCACAGCATCAATCAAATCACTATTTTCTACCTCACTTTCTCTCTCCAACCTCTCTTTTCATATTCACAATATTTTCTCCATTAATTTTTTTTTAACTTTTTTCTTAATTGGCATGCAAGCAAACAGCAGCAATTGTGAACTTACTTCCGTGACGGAGGGAGTATATACTTTCACAATCATATCAGGCATGTTGACGGCCCATTTTTTTATTATGGGCTAGCTTGCGGGGTGATATCAATTGGGCCGATGATAACTGGGCCGGACACCTAATTTATACAATTAAATAAATTTGTCGTTATTTGAATTGAAATCCCATCCTTTTCCCGCACACTCACACTCCACGCCATTTTCACTTTTGAACAAACTGTTTTACCATCGTCCGGAGGGATGACCAAAATCGGTTTTGGACCTGGTTTTGATTTGGAACCGTCGATTTTGATTTTGCAAAAGGATAAACTTTAATTGGCTCTTGCTTACCCTGGATCCGATTTCGGTTATCACAATCCGGTTTCGATACTGTTCTGATTCCGGTGCAATTCCGATCAATAATGAATAAAGAAGCTAAAAATTATTGAAAAACAAGGAACTTTCGGTTCGGTTTCGGTCCGGTTTCGGTTCACCATTTATGTGAATCTTAACCGGCCCCTATCCAAAACGGTTCCGGTTACCCCGGTTCCGATTTTCGTGGCGGTTTCGAGCTTTTTCAATCCGGTTTCTGTCCGATTTTTCGATTCCGATCCAATTTGGCCATCCCTAATCGTCTGTGCTACTTTCCAAATGTTCTATCAATGGCTTTTTAGTCGTCGTGATTCCAACTTATATCCAGCCTTATTGAAACAATGATAATAGATACATATACATTCTACATGTTTTATTTTGATAATGTTTTTAAACCAATAATTGATTTAGATGTCTAGAATTGAATGAGACCTGTGTTTGATACTAGATATCATAAGTTTGTGAGCAATTCTTTTTCCATTTTGATGTCTGGATGATTGAAATTGACTGAGACCTATTCGTAAAAATTAGTTCTAAGAAACAAATGTTGATACTTTCTCCATTTTAAAACACTTCCCATCTTCGTCTTTTTAGAAAGATACTTATTTTTCTTAAATTGTGAAAAACTGGAAGTGCAATTTTGTGAAGTTATAACAACTAATGTTGTGTACAAAAAATGTATTAAAAAATTGTAATATTATTTTATTAACGTTATCATCAATTTATGAAAAATTATTGTCTAAACAATTATTATTTTATCTTTATGTATAATTTTATACATGTGTAATTTCTTATAATTTTAACTTTTTTTGAAATACTCCCTCCGTCCCAGCTCAATTGAGCCATAGCTTCATTGCACATTTTTTAAGATTTTTTTTTTTAAATGAGTAGAATTGAAAGTGGGTAGAAAATTAATTAGAGGAGAGAGAATGTAAAAGTTAAAAATATTTAATAGGAGAGAGAATGAGTTGGAGAAATAATAATTTAATGAATGGTTTTTTTTTTTTTGTAGGAGAGAGAATGAGTGGAAGGAATAGTAAGTTAATGACTGTTTTTTTTTTAAATATGAATTATAAAGATATAATGAATGATTTTTTTGTAAATATATAAATTTTATGAGGATATAAATATCCGAAATACTGTTCACTTTTTTCCATTTATGAAATAGCTCATTTAAAGTAAAGTGATTTAAAGTTGGACGTAAAAGGAAAGTGGCTCAAAGACGGAGGTAGTAATTTTTTATTCGCTCTAGGGGTTAAACGCACGGTATAACACTGGTTTGAATTGAAATCCAACACTCACACTCCCACTCACACTCCACTCCACGCCATTTTCACTGCTGAACAAACTTTGTTACCATCGTCCGTGCTACTTTCCAAACGTTCCATCAATGGCCCCTTACTTCGATATCAATAATTCCCCCATCTCTCTATTATTAGACGTCCCATTATCTCCGTTTTCCACTTCCTTTTCACCGGAATGCTCTGTTTTCCGTCGATATAATGGGCGGTGGCGGTGGAGAAGGAGATGACGGGGCCGTTGTTGTGGCGGTTGAGGCGCAGTCGGCATCGTTGAAGAAAAAGACGGCGGTTTCTAGAAATTGGATTTTGCTCGACAGTTGCGGGGACGGGAAGATATTGGATTTGGATAAGTATGATATTATGCGCCGAGTGTCAATTCATGCCAGGGATCTTCGGATTCTTGATCCATTATTGTCTTATCCTTCTGCTATTCTAGGCAGGGAGCGCGCCATTGTTCTCAATTTGGAGGTCTGAATTCTTCTTATCAATTTAGGATTTGTTATTCTTGTTCTCAGATTACTTATCACTGCCTTTTTGTTTGTCTGAATTGTGGGGTTTCAGCATATTAAAGCGATAATTACGACCGAAGAGGTAGGTTTCTCTGTCTAGCTCATGAAGAATTCAAACAAATTTTGATGGTTATGCTAGCTGTTCATTTCCAAAATTTGAATTTTCATTGAATTTGGATATTTTTGTTTGATAGCCAAAGTAATTGTCTAAATTTTGAGCTTCAGCGCAAACCGGTAGTTGGTCATGTGAAATGTGAATGCACTTGCCATACTAGCATATAAAAATTAGGAATAAAGTTGAGATAACTATTCAAGGCTACTTGTAAGATGTATTATGTGTTAGTTTTGATTGAGAATTTGAGGTTTGTAGTTTTAATGGGTAGGTCTTTCTTCGAGATCCGCTTGATGATAATGTTGTTCCAATTGTGGAAGAACTTCAAAGAAGATTGCCTCTCATAAATTCCACTTCACAAGGCCAAGGAGATGATGAAGAGCCTGCAGGCACTCAAAATGATGCAGAAGACAGTGAAGAAAATGGTACCCATCTCATTTAACGTTCTCGTTTATAAAATCCATTTACTATGTTGTTTGTTTTTTACTTTAATGACAATGGGTATACTATTGAAATCATGATGTAGATTTCCCATTTGAATTTCGGGCTCTAGAAGTAGCACTAGAAGGTATTTGTAGCTTTCTGGATGCGCGAACAAGAGAATTGGAGACTGATGCTTACCCTGCTTTAGACGAGCTGACATCCAAGGTGGGAACTTGGTCATGAAGTAGACTTTCTACTATTCTCATTGAGTTGAATCTTGCTCACTAAAATATTCATCCCTGCAACTCTTATTAAGCTTTCTTCTAGTTCTGCTTTTTGTATAACACATGCTTGATTTTATATGACTCTTCCTGGGAAGTTGAAATTTGATGTGTTCATCTGTTAATCATTGTGTAAATATTACTCCCCCTCCCCTAAAATGCCTGTCCATCTTTGTCAAGGACCGTGAACAAAACTGGACACTCAAGTTGGAAGGGAGGTAGTAGTAGTTATTGTGCATTTGTAATGTTCATAAGAAAATCTCATAGGATTCTTTTGAGACAATGTTGTCATTGATGCACCAACATTTCGACCTCTCAAAATATATTGGTGCTAATTTTTTATTTTTTATTCAAAGAATGAATGTAGAGATCCTCTAGGCATTGATCACCCCCAAACGGATTTGAACTTGATAATGTGCCTGACTTTAGTTTTAATGCCACAAATAACCAGCATCTAGCATTTTGTTTGTTTTATTTCTCATTCTCTTTTAACGTGGTTCTTCTTCTCGGTCAGCATCTTGATGTTGTTTCTAATTAAGTACATGCAATTCATCTGCAGATTAGCAGCCGTAATCTGGACCGTGTACGTAAACTGAAAAGTGCAATGACTAGGCTTACCAATCGGGTTCAGAAAGTAAGCCTATATGTCATCTATTCCCACCCAAGCTCTTAACTCCTTTTATTTACATTCTCCTAGTATTCCCTCCGTCCCAAAACGAATGTCCAAAAAAATTCAAATTTGCTCTTGATCAAGAGCAAATTTGAAACATTTTTGGAGAAATGTTTTGGGACAAAGGGAGTATATTTTGGATTGAGATGAATATGTAAATCTCCCGTCAGTTTAGCCTTTGTCTGACCAAAAGCCTGTTTTTCAGATAAGAGATGAACTTGAACAGCTTTTGGATGACGATGGTGACATGGCTGACCTTTACTTGTCGAGGAAACTTTTCGATGGATCTTCACCCATTAGTGATGAAGGTGTCCCAACTTGGTCCCCAGTGTCTCCTACTATTGGTTCAAAAATATCCAGAGCAAGTAGGGGAAGTCAGACAACAATGAGTCATGGGGAAAATGATATTGAGGAGCTAGAAATGTTGCTTGAGGTTTAAAAACTTATTATGGCCTGTTTCTGTTAGTTATTATCCTGGTTCTGAAACCTAGTCCCTTTTTGCAGGCTTACTTTATTCAAATCGAAGGAACATTAAACAAATTGAACACGGTAAGCACATCTTTTTCATTACTTGTCTTTGATCTAGTGTGCATGTTTCTCTTTTAGATGGTCTATATGATGGGTATGCATTATTTTAAGGATTTTGTTGCTTGTTTATCAGAAGACGCTACTCCTTTTGTCCCAAAATGAATGTCCATTATTCATTTAAAGAGAAATTTAAAAAAGCCAACTTTTTGTAAATTTTTGTAGCTTAAGTGTACGAAAATCCTTGTCGTAAAAAAAGCCAACCTATTTGTAAATTTTAGTAGCTAAGGTATATGAAAATTTTTGTCGTCTACTTTTTAAACTTTAGTTTTGCAAGTATATAATGAATAGTGAAAAAGTTTGGTAAAAAAACATCAAGGGACAAAATTTTCCTAAAAGTGGTCATTCATTTTGGGACGGGGGGAGTACAAGTTATTGGCCCAAGTAGGAAATCTTAATAGAGATTTGATACAAATTTTGGATATTGTTTTGTTTCCAGCTGCGCGAATACATTGATGATACTGAGGATTACATTAATATTCAGGTTTGGCAATTAACTTGATCGAAAGCCAGCCAGCCAGCATCTGGCATCTCATTCTTCTGGATAACTAACTATAAGTATATGATCTATGATCTGCGTTTGGTTATTGGTTGCAGTTGGACAATCATAGAAACCAGCTGATACAGTTGGAGCTGTTCCTATGTTCAGGCACAGTATCTTTGTCGGTTTACTCCTTGGTGGCTGCTATATTTGGCATGAATATTCCATATCCATGGAATCAAGACCATGGCTATATCTTCAAATGGGTATGCATTACTTATAATCCGCTCCTCCGGTTTTAAAAACTTGTTGCAACATTTGCATTGAGGCTATTTATTGAGCATACCTGATCCTACTAATCTGGTGATTTTTGGCATGTTTATAGGTAGTGATGCTTACTTGGTTGGTTTGTGGAACAATCTTTATGTCAATAATAACCTATGCTCGGCACAAAGGTCTCGTCGGTTCTTGATTTTTGCTCTCTTGTTGAGAGGTTTCAATCATACTTCTTCTTCTTCAACCTTGAGTACAAGGGCAGCTTTCATCGTTTCAAAATGAATGTTCAAAAGACTGTCTTTTTAACATTTAATTTGGGACGGAGAGAGAGAGAGAGAGAGTAAATTTATGTGGACTTGGATTGCGATTCAATTGATCTTTTTATAATTATGAAACATAGACAAGAGTATTTCCTTAGTGAGTCATCAATATTTGTTAACGATTTAATTTAATTTAATTCGTGGTGTAAAATCTTGCCAATACTAACAATGGTTGCAAACTATTGTTTACGTAATTACATTTGCAATGCATAGGATACCAAAAAATTGAAAAGGTGATTTACTTTATTGCCAGGACAAAATTATTTTCAATTAAATTAAATCTTTATATAATAAATCAAAATGGGAGAAGAGATAATTTTGTGGAGATAAAGCAATTACTATCTCCGTTTCGTTTTAAATTATATATATAAAAAAAATCTTATGCACGTCAATATATCATACTCCCTCCGTCCCACAATTGTATAAACTTTTTGGCTCGGCACGGAGATTAGGGTAAAAAGTGATAAAGGTAATGTGTTGTGAGTATAAAAGTAAAATAGGAGAGAGAATGAGTGGAGAGAATAGTAAATTTAAAAAGTGTTGTGAGTAGAGAGAAGTGGGTCCCAAAATGATTGTCCCATTTTTTTTGCTTTTATTACGAAGGAACTTTGAACAATAATTTTAGATTTATTTAACTATACAAATGAAAATCTAAAACTCATTATTGATACACCATCAATAATACTATCAATTGCAAGTTTTAGATCTTCATTTGTATAATTAAATCAATCTTAAATTATTATTCAAAGTTTCTTCGTAATAAATACAAAAAAAGTGGGACAATCATTTTGGGACGGAGAGAGTATTAAGGTTTTTAGTTTGACTTGACACGAGAATTAAGAAAAAATAAATGTTGTAAGTATGAAAAGTAAAGCATGAGAGAGAAAGTGAATAGGAAGTTTTTGTTGTGAAAATGACAAGTCGATTCTATTACTTATTATTTTATGTAATAAAGCAATTAATAATGTTAAACCGGGACATAGCAAAAAAAAAAAAAAAAAAAAAGTAAGAATCTTAAACAGAGAACAGAACTGAGACACAGAGATAATATATACTCCCTCCGTCCCATTACAAACCACAAACTTTCCTTTTTGGTCGTCCCATTACAAACCACAAACTTCCTAAAATGGAAAGAAATCTTTACTATTCCCTCCACTCATTCTCTCTCCTACATTATTTTAATACTCACAACACCATTATAATTCACTATTTCCTCCACTATAATTCACTTTTCCTTAATTCCCGTATCTACAGTAAATTTCCCATTACTAATGGGACGGAGGGAGTACTTGGTGTGAGAATAATAAATGCGTTTTGCTAAAAAATTTATTTTGGATTTTTTACCGTTTAATAAAAAAAAAGTAGAGTAGCCTTTATTTTTGCTTGAAATTTTCAGCAAAGACTAATTTGCGCCCCCCACGACACGCGAATCAGCACTCCAACCACGCCTTCGGAGCAACTGCGCAGTTTTTTTCATACAATCCACACCCGCGCACGTTATCACCCACCCTGACTTTATTGACTCTTCTATTATTCTTCCTTCTTTTCTTCTATTCCTAATTTATTTCCAAAAATGAAAACAAAAATAAATTTATTTGTAATATAAAACCAAAAAACTGTTCGGTCCATGCTATTGCAAACTCAAGCCGATTTCGACTCCCAAACAGATCATCATCTCGCAGCTCCCTTCTTCTTGTCCAAATCCGCCACAAACCCACGTTATTTCTCAACAAATTCATCATACCCATTTCGTCAATCTCCCAGATTCATTCACAGGTTCTTCAATCTCTCCCTCTCTCTCATCCATCCACTTTCTCTCTCTAGACTTACATACACACATACATGTAATAACGAGGGTTCAGTTCAGCTGTTGTGTTGTGTGTGTATCTCTGTGTGTTTGTTTACTGTTGTTTGATTGTGGATTGGGTTGTTGTGTATTGAATGCAGGCAATAGGGAAAGAGAGAAAGATTATTGACGTGAATTTGGCGTGGGAATGTTGCTATCATGCACCGCGTAGGTACGTGAATTTGGAAAGGGGGGCAGATTCCGATTGGTGTTTGATTTTAGACAGGAGTGAGATGGCGAATCAGGTAGTGAAAGTGAAGAGGGGGACGATTGCGGCATGCATGACATGCCCTCTTTGTAATAAGCTCTTTCGCGACGCCACCACTATTTCCGAATGCCTGCATACCTGTGAGTTTACCCTTTCTTTCTCTTCCAAAAAATTCAGTTGTTTTAGATGAATTTGTATTGAATTTTGGGTGTGTGATCTGGTTTGAGCTGGTTTCAGTGTGTGCTTCCAGTTGGGTTTGACTTGTAGACTATAGTGATCTCTGGGTTTATTTTGTTTTATTGATTGTCCGTATAAGATCTTGTAAGTGCTTGTTTGGTTAGTGAGGATGATCATCTAGTTTCAGTGTAAATTCGGTAGCGTGATAGTTCAAATCCATGGAATTGAGTGATTATTCTTCTGTATCAAATGATGACTTACATTATTAGCAAGTTCAGATGGAGAGTGTAGACTTCGGCATAAGTTGAATTTGGCCAACAATGTCCGTATTCTGTTGACTGTGTATTACATGCAGTTGAGGGCAATTTGTGTTTTTGAATCTCTTTAGATATCCTGGTGACTCTATTTGTATGTCTTGGTCTAATTTTGAGTTATCATTTGACTTTTTATACGCAGATAAATGTTGGGGGTTAACACAGCACTTTGGCTTTCGTGTTATTTCTATCTAGAATTAAGTATGTTATACTCGGAGTACTTATTACAAACTACTAAAACATTCCCCACACAAAAATTCGTCGGAAATATTATGTTAAAGACCAGGTGGGTCATATTGTGTGAAAATTTTGATTATAGGATATAGCAGAGACAAAATTCTGTACTTTCCCTTGCAGTGATAAGATATGGCATGTAAGTCGGCGAAAAAGACATAAGAAAGTATCTGTAGCACTCACTTTAGGTTAAGCGTAAAGAGGCCATTCTGCTTCTGCGCAGCAGTAAGATGTGATGTATACACCCCCGCCTTTAGTAAAACTTACCTTTGTGCAAAAATTTGACCTGCTACATTTGAAAACACTTGCATTACTATTTATATGTTGAGTACGGTTCTACTTTATGAAACATGGATATGCTAACTTTTTGTTTGTTGAACTTCATCTAGTTTGCAGGAAATGCATTTATAAGCTGCTCGGTGACGACGAAACAGAATGCTGTCCAACATGCAATATTGATTTAGGATGTGCTCCATTGGAGAAGCTGAGGTCTGTTCTCTCTCTCTCTCTCTCTCTCTCTCTCTCTCTCTTATTATGTGCACGTTTATTATTTTTTTTATTTCAATATGTAGCTAGAATGCTTTTGGTCAAATGTCGGTATCTTTCATATGTCCTTAAGAGAAAGCTGGCTCTACTGATCATTTGCTCTCTTAAACCATTAATGAGACAACGTGTAGTTCGCAATGTGCAGAACATGTAAGACCAAATGAAATGTAGGGAAGCCATATCTTTGGTGTTTATCCTTATATATAAACGCTTAGAAGGTTTAACTCTGATCAGTAAATGGTTGTAAGAAATATACCCATTTTGGAGCAAGTCTGTTCTATCATATACCATTTTCAACCACAATTTATCAGATTCTTCGACAGCTTCCACTCTCTGGTGGGTGAACTTACTATCCATTCAGTTTTATATGTTCGTTTCTTCACTGGCTAGTTCATGGAGCGCTATAACCTTCCTAAATGGAATTTATCAAGTTGATTGAGTTAAAGATCTGGAAGAGTAATTGCTCAAGGAGCAGAATTTTCGGTCAAGCAATTAGCTGACTGACTCTTAATGCCCATGCCCAAGAAGCTTTCCACTTGTTATCTTTGCAAGAAACATAGCAATAGAGGCTTTAACATGTTCATTTCATTTTTGTGGACCAACCTAGCAAGAAAAGAAAATATGCTGCTATTAGTGGTTTGAGGATAATGAGTCACTCCTATTAAAATTTCTTTTAGATATTCGCCTGTTTAAGGGGAAGGGGTAGAAAGGTTATGAAGAGGGGGTTGCGCAGAATCGTATCATCAGATAGTGCAATGTGCAAATTATGAAAGTGCAAATAAAGGAAATCAATTATATATTTTTCTATCTTAGGATCTGTTTATATTTTTTCCTCGATCATGGTATTTATCATTTCATATTAACCCTTTGGTCCAGAAGTTCCTTGAAATAGTTAGTATCATTATAAGAACATGTCCTGACCTTTTTTTTTCTCGATCTGTTGATTCTTACAAACTCGTTATTGTTCTCTGAATGAGACCTATAAAACTTATGGTTTCCGAAACTTAAAATTATTACATAATAGCAGTTATTAGAAAAACTAAGACTAGTGCTAGGGTGATCAAATGGATCATAAAAAGTTTGTATGCAGAACCAGTTTGAAACCGTTGATTGGTTAAAGTGAGGTCTCATCACGTTAGAGTGGGACCTACAAACTACACAATCAGTCAAGCGGTTGACACTGGTCTCATATCCCATTTTGTCACCCTAGAAATTCTGGAAAACTAATTCCACCCATAATGTTTGCCTTCCGCCGCATGTAGACTCTGAATGGAGTCCTCTGACAGTGATATCATGCATGACATGCAGTATCATGGAGCGCTATAACCTTCCTAAATGGAATTTATCAAGTTGATTGAGTTAAAGATCTGGAAGAGTAATTGCTCAAGGAGCAGAATTTTCGGTCAAGCAATTAGCTGACTGACTCTTAATGCCCATGCCCAAGAAGCTTTCCACTTGTTATCTTTGCAAGAAACATAGCAATAGAGGCTTTAACATGTTCATTTCATTTTTTGTGGACCAACCTAGCAAGAAAAGAAAATATGCTGCTATTAGTGGTTTGAGGATAATGAGTCACTCCTATTAAAATTTCTTTTAGATATTCGCCTGTTTAAGGGGAAGGGGTAGAAGGTTATGAAGAGGGGGTTGCGCAGAATCGGATCATCAGATAGTGCAATGTGCAAATTATGAAAGTGCAAATAAAGGAAATCAATTATATATTTTTCTATCTTAGGATCTGCTTATATTTTTTCCTCGATCATGGTATTTATCATTTCATATTAACCCTTTGGTCCAGAAGTTCCTTGAAATAGTTAGTATCATTATAAGAACATGTCCTGACCTTTTTTTTTCTCGATCTGTTGATTCTTACAAACTCGTTATTGTTCTCTGAATGAGACCTATAAAACTTATGGTTTCCGAAACTTAAAATTATTACATAATAGCAGTTATTAGAAAAACTAAGACTAGTGCTAGGGTGATCAAATGGATCATAAAAAGTTTGTATGCAGAACCAGTTTGAAACCGTTGATTGGTTAAAGTGAGGTCTCATCACGTTAGAGTGGGACCTACAAACTACACAATCAGTCAAGCGGTTGACACTGGTCTCATATCCCATTTTGTCACCCTAGAAATTCTGGAAAACTAATTCCACCCATAATGTTTGCCTTCCGCCGCATGTAGACTCTGAATGGAGTCCTCTGACAGTGATATCATGCATGACATGCAGTAGCAACATGTATATTCTGCAATGTCGTGAAATTGTGCATTGGCTATAGAACAAGATTTTTTTCTCAATAAGGAATTATACTTCTTGTTATAGCTAGTGGCAAGAAGATTTGCTGAGAATTGTTGATGTTCAATCCAACATTAGAATGAGTCCACAAGTCCATATGCTTTATCATGAAGGTAGTATTTCATGAAACCTGCAAAAATTATGCAAGATAAATACCCGTCTTTGTTCTGGATATCATGCTTTATCTTTTCAGAGGAGGTTCCAAAGCTCAGGATTTCTTTTAGAATCTGTAGCTTGTAAGTTGCAAGTTTGCCTTAATTTGAAGAATAAACATTAGCATTGGAAATTCTATAGTTTCTAAACAAAATCCGGAATGTTATATTTCAACTAGTAATTGATTTGTGATGCCATGAGATAAAGCCCGCACTGATGTGCACACGGACAATCTTCTATACTCCCTCTGTGTCACGTGAATGGAGACTTATTTCCTTTTTGGGTCGTCTCACGTGATTGGAGACTGCCCAAAATGGAAAGAATGTTGCGAGTGTAATAGTAAAATAGGAGAGAGAATGAGTGGAGGAAATAGTAAATTATAATGGTGTTGTGAGTATTAAAATAATGTAGGAGAGAGAATGAGTGGAGGGAATAGTACTTTTTCTTAGTTATTGTGCCCATTTTATTGGTGTCCATTCACGTGACACGGAGGGAGTATATGATAATATTATTCATAAGCTTGAGAGCCGCTATTATCATCCATGTCCTGTGCCAACTGAGAGAAAAAGGAAAACCCATGCATGACCCGTGTTTGCCTCTTTATTTTTATTTTATGTTATTGTTATTTAAAGTGAGCTGTTGTAATGCATTGACATAATTGATCTTCTGCAAACAGGCCAGACCACAACTTGCAAGATGTAAGAGCGAAGATTTTTCCTTCCAAAAGGACAAGGGTAAAGGCACCTGAAATTGTGCCTTCTGTTGCATTACCACAGAGAAGAAAAGAAAGGTCACTCTCTTCGTTGGTAGTCAGCACCCCCAGAGTGTCAACGCAGGCTGCATTGACCGGACGAAGATCTAAAGTTACTGCAAGAAAAAAGTTACGAGGCTCCAGTTTTACAATTGAGAAACCTGTCAAAAAGGAGGAAGATTCTGTGGAAGAAAACCCCGAGAGTTCCAGCTCACGTGAAACTCTAAATAAGTTCACTCAGAATTTAAAGCAGGTAAAGGAACAATAACTTGTCTTTCTGATAGTAAACCATTTTTATACTTGTAAGAGGGCGGGGGGTGGGGGGGGGTACACACATGGGGTAGACTGTGGGTGTTGGTGCTGGGTTTTTGTTATTTAGAATGGTCGGCTAAGAGTACTTTATTAATAAATTTGTAAAGACATAGTTGAATTAAAAAAAAAAAAAACTGAGGTTACTGAGAAAAGAGTTAGTACTTATTTTATTTCCCACATGGCTAAAATTTATTTTACTTTATTAATGAAGTTACACCTAAGATGTTGGGCATTCATGTATGCTTACTTTGCTGAATTCTTGCGAACTACAATCGTGCAGAATTCTTCCACCGCCGAGCCGTCTAGCCATTCACCTGACAAAGAAACACAGAGTGGTAATGAACCTTGGGTAGCGAAAGTTGATCTCTGGAAACCTTTGAATTATTTGGTGGAAGTGGCAAATAGGAGTAAATCTACTAAATTTACATCACAAGGGTCTACCGTCAAATCGGAACCTTCACATGCACCAAAGGTTGAAGGTCATTCTCGTAAACCTAAAGTGAAGGATCCCGAACAGAAATCTAAAGGTCAAAATGACAAGAATGGCCCCGATGCCAACCTTTCAGAATCTGTCAAACCGAAAAAGTTGCGAAGGAATCGGAAAAGGAAGGCCGAGAGTGCTTTTGGAGAATCGGGAATTAATTTCCAAGCTATATTAGATGCTGCAAATGCTAGCCAGGATAGAAGAATCAACCCAATCTGGTTCTCCTTGGTGGCTTCAGAAAACCAGTGAGAATCTACTTGAGCTTTAAACATGGATTTCATTCACTTAGTTTATTTATATAGAAACAAAATTCAATTCATTTTTAGTTGATTCTTTATCTGGATGCTTGCTTATTTTTATATCATTATTTCAGGGAGGGAGCACCTTTACCCCAGATTTCTGCAAATTACCTCAGAATAAAGTGAGTCTCTAACAGACCCAAGAGCTTTTGTCTTTATTGATCACAGTTCTCGTTGAATATGGTACTGTTTCTTGATAGTGTTTCATATATAAATCATTCTTATAATAGTCCCTCTATCCATTTGAAGAGTCTTTTATTAAAAAATAAAAATAATAAGCTTTACATAATTGCCCGGAAGCAATGCTTTTTATCAGTATCCTATCCTGTATTTTATTTAAATGAGGATTAAAATTTGAATTTTTAAGCTTAATTTTGGAAAGGTGACTTCTCTGAGTGGGATGTGACATATAAAAGAGGAGAACAACATCATTTGTTTCTGAATGAGTCTATTCTTCCACATTGTCAAGGCAGCTTTGACCTCCGATTAATTTCCATTGAATGACAGGACTACGACTTCAATGATAACGGCCCATTGCAATGAGATTTCTATTTTAACACATTATTCTGAGGGTACCCACTTCATATAACTGTCTTACCTTTTGTGTTGCTCCAAAATGTCACATTAGAACTCTCACCAATGCATAGGCCTCTTTCACCGAAAGTCTTAAAATTATCCCCTTGGCAGTCCATGTAGCACTCTTTTTCTATGTTTTCTCAAGTCTATGCTCTGGAGATGGTTGCCCCGGTGACTTTCTTGGGGATTATTTTGACTGTAAAATTCAGATAAATCTTTAGCTTTTCATTGCCTTAGTGTCATACATGATCTTTACTAAATTTTTATGATTTGTAATCTCTGGGATTGTTTTTTACCCCCAATATCTTTACTATTGGTCCCTATACCTATCGGTCATTTTAATTACAGAAGTGGTTGTTTGCTTATTATTTAGGTCCGTCATTTTGGTTTTAACTGTTGTACAATGTATAAATAGTTGCATTGTACAACAGTTTAAAACATTGTAAAGTTTCAATGTATAATCCGGGTAAACACAATACTTTCCCTAGTCATGATATCCACAACTACAAAGTTAGACAATCATATCTTGGTGACATTTTTCCTTATTTTCTTCCCGAACTGGAAACACAGTGATGACAACAATGCATTGGTAAAGCAATAGGTTCAGTCCGCCATTATAAGCTTAATCTCTGACCAAGGCGAACACTATATTTTTCACAAGCCTACTTCAGTGTAACAATATCAAGCTAAAATTGTAAGAAAGTGAATATAACTGATGCATGTCTACATCTTGGGTAAAGACGCACCTCAAACTATTTAGATCGTTGGATTTATGTGTACTGCCATTGAGTGTGGCTGTTGTATTATTGGAGATACTATAAAGGTTGAATAACTGCCGATATTACTATGCATACAACGTAGATATGAAGTATGGAGCATCATTTATTTCCTTATGCGTAAGGCTAGCAGGTTACGTTATGTTTATGACTAGAGAAAAACTGATCTCATTCTTCTATATCACACTTTTTGGTATTGTCACAGGGATGGAAGTGTACCTGTTTCGTTCATAAAAAAGTACCTGACGAGGAAACTAAATCTTATTAGCGAAGATGAGGTAAGTGAATTTGTCAACCATGTTAAAAGAAAAGATCGGGGATGAATCACAATTGTAGTTATGGAAGATGGATGAATCTTTATTAAGCAATCTTGGAGATATCTTTTTCTTCCTCTCATTTTCCTATAAAGATAATACCCCAAAATAATTTATTTATTATTTATTTATATTAAAAAAAAAAAAAAGAGAGAGAAACTATTTTTCTCGGTCTTTGCTGATTTCACCTTACTTTGGTAGGTTGAGATAAAATGTATGGGTCAGCCAGTGGTCCCTACTTTGCAGCTCAGTAATCTGGTCGAGTTGTGGCTACAAACTGTCTCGACATCCCAAAAGGTACAAGCAACAATAGGGTCATCAGCAAAGGAATTTGTTATGGTATTGGCTTATGCTCGAAAGGTTGCAGTATGTTAAAAATTTTCCGCTCCTTTTCTCTCTCTGCTCGTGAGTCGTGAGGAGACATATATCGACAAACCATCAGGGCGGATGAGAAAAGAAACACCTATGTTAGACTTGTTTCCCAGATAGATAAAATGAGAGTACCGTTAGTACTATTATATCTTCTTTTGCATAAAGTGTTGATGTTATTTGGTGATTTTTCAGCTTTGCCTTTACAGTAGACTTGTTTGTAGAGCTAACAGTTTATTATTACTACCAATGGTTTACAGTAGACTTGTTTGTAGAAAACATAGACGTACCAAAAGCTTCCGGTCATATGCGGCCGCATAGGGTAGACACATAGCCCCACGAGAGATCCTCTCCAACTTGATTATCTCGAAGGACATTGTAGCCTACTCATGCGGTCGCATGTGCCTCCCTATGAGGGTGAGTGGTCTCTTTTTCTGCAAACCAATTTGATTATCTCGAAGGACATTGTAGCCTACTCATGCGGTCGCATGTGCCTCCCTATGGGGGGCACCATACGGCCGCACAGCCCCACTAGAGATCCTCTCCAACTTGCTCAGATTGAATACAAATCAAGTTGACCATCAAAATCAGTGTCGGACTACCCGAAGTTTCACTCAAAGCCAAACTAGCATGAAAATTAAACCCATGACTTAGGAAAGAGGACTACTAAACAACCGAGTCCATACCAAACAAAGACAACTCAAAATTAACTAGATTGAAAATTTCAAATATAGCCCACAAGTCAAAGTTAGAGAGTTTATGATAAAAGACTCAAAAAGTAGAACCATTCTGTACACATAAAAACAGAGACCACAAGAAGAAGGATCTCCTCTCGTCTAGTCTCCTATCCTCTCTCTATAGACGGACAATCTTAAGTCTACTGTCTGCTGTGACACCAAATCCACTAAACTCCTCGGAAACAGCTTGCCTGCAGGTCAAAAGGTCTGGCAGATTAGTTATTTAGATTATCGATTAAAAAAAAGTTGCACATAAAAATGCAAAATACAAGATTTTGATTATCGGGTATGATTGAAAAGCCAGAACAATTAGTCAAACACCAAATGGGAAGTAGATGTTTAAGCTAATTTGTAAAATGACATACTCAAAAGCAAGGCGAATCTCCTTGTTTTCAGGATCCAGCTTCAGTGCATCCGAAAAACATTCTGTAGCCATAGGATAGTTCTGTGCAATCAGAAAGAAACGAGATTAAAAGAGGAGCTATATGTTTAAGCTAATTTGTAAAATGACAATATGCAAAAGCAAGGCGAATCTCCTTGGGCGCATATGCCGAGCCCTTTCATTGAAGAAAGGTCAATCAACACATTTTATATTCTATTTTTAGAATTTCGATGTTTATTTTGAGACAAATCAAAAGGGAAAGTGTGATAGTTATTCCGGGAGCGGAGGGAGTATTGCGTAATTCATTTGTTTTCTTTTTTCAGAGAGTGGGAGGAGTGCAATTACTTGCGTACCTTGACCATTTTGTATGCTACACCAGCCCTGTAGTGTGCCTTTCCCCAGTTGGGATCCAGCTTGATAGCAGCCTCGGCATCAGATAAAGCAAGTTCTCCCTCATTTAGTCGAGCCCAGCACAAGCTCCTATTAGACAGCACTCGAGCATCCAATGGGTCTGTATGAATTGCCTGCATATTCATCCATTCAACAAACAGCATCCAGTGTCCTACCAAATCATACATATTTACAGGAGAAGAACAAGGATCCAGGGCATGTGCAGTCCAACTGCACATAAGTCGGATTTTTATAGTCGATGACTTGCATTTTATAATAACGTGTATTGCATCTTATAGTGTGTGTGTGTGTGTGTTACATTATATCAGGGAAGAGTAAAATGAGTTGCAACTTATATTACATAGGTTACATTTCATGGTAACATGAGTTACATTTTATAGTAAGATGAATTACATCGCAATCCGACTGTTGGGCAGTCGGACCGCACAAGTCCCAATCCAAATAATAGCACAATTTAGCGTTCTATGCTATTTAAATGGCCAGGAATAAATTTTGTACTATACGTGTACTTACCCTAGTGTACCAGTATATTGCATTATGATATTCCTTCTTCTTGAATGAAGCTTCTCCCTGTGACTTCGCGTAAAGGAACTTTTCTTTTTTCATAGCTTCTCTCTACAAAATAAAATAAAATTAGTAAACATGTACAGAGTATTAGATAAATTCAGTCCAAGATTCCAATTCAAAATGGGCAAATGAAGTATGGTAACCAATATACCAATGGTCAAATCACAAGCCACAACAACCAAACAAAGTCCAATCTATAATACAATACACAAGGCAAATAACTGCCTCTTAGCCTTGGATAAGTGGTGGCTGAGATTTAATCTTAGAAATCTGATCGGACGGCTACAAATTATTTCCTTACCCACGTCTCCCACGGCGGTTGCTACTTCTCCGACTCCGAGAAAACCCTTCGCGTTCTTCACCTCTCTCTCTCTCCTCTTTCAATCCAAATCCAGAAGTCGAATTCCGTCAACCGAAATCACACCAGAAGTCGTCGACCTCTCGATAACCGCCTCATGACCTTTCAAGAGCATCGGAATTGAAGATCTGGAAAGGGCAGTAGTATTGAATTTGGTTCAGAAGAGGTGGGATTGAGGGAGTGTTTAAGGTATTTCATGGGATTTTGTAGGTGGGTTTGGATCGATTGAGGCCAACTTTTGTTGTTTTGGATGATGACATTGAAACCAAGGGGACTTCTATGGTGGTATGGAGTTTGAGGAGGAGGGATGATGTGTTTAGGGCCAGTGGTTTTTGGAAAATGCTAATCAAAATTGTTGCAAATATGAGCTTTTCGAATTACGCTTTCTGTCAATGTTAACTGCAGAACTTGAAAGGTACCTTCAACCTTGAATTCAAGCTTTTGTTATGTTCTTTAAAAAAAAAAACTGATATGATAATTTTTTTGTGTGTGTGATTTCCTTCTGTCTGAAATTAAAAGTCTCTTTTTCGTCTCTTTTTTTTTTTCACTACTCACACACACACACACCCTCACAAACTCACACACACACACACATAGAGTTGTTGGAGGCATACGTTAGTGCCCACATTCAAATTCAATGATTCATGTGAGGCTCTTTTTATGGGATGAATAGTGTATATGAAATACCAGAGATCATCAGTGGAATATTGCTACCCTGTAGGTGTTTCTGGACCACTGTTAAGATTCCCTTTGAAGACTTCAATTTTATTTGTGTTCCTTACACAAGTTGACCTCGCTAGCCCGGAACAACAAAATTTTTAAGTTCTTTCGGTACTTATATCTCATGGTTTAACCAAAGTGATATTCGTCCGGAGCAGGCATATTCTTGTAGAGATCTTTCCTGTTTTCTATTGTTTAAAAAAAAAAAAAATGGACACAAAAGTTGAGGGGTTGTGATTGTGACTTAATGGTTTGAATATGTAGACCATGAAGTCATTACATCAGGCTTCACCCCTTCTCTATCACCATTCTTTGTGGATATGACTAGCATTCATTATCGCTAAAAGAACTTAGTATCGTCATCAAAGTACATGGTTAATGTCTGTCGTACAAAATGTGTTGGGGTGTTTAGGTGTAATGATTTGATTATAATTTGAAAAATAATACTCCCTCCGTCCTGCATCAAGAGTCTCTATTTTTCCCTTTTGGCCCGTCCTGCATCAAAGTCCCTTTCCTTAAATGGAAAGTTTTCCATATATACATACCCTTATCATCTCCATATATTTACAAAAAAACCATTACTATTCCTCTCACTCATTCTCTCTCCTATTAAATATTTTTAACTTTTACATTCTCTCTCCTATTCCCTACCACACATTTAACTTTTACATTATCTCTCCTATTACCACACATTTAACTTTTACATTCTCTCTCCTAAATTTTTCTACCCACTTTAAAAAATTTTCTTAAGAAGCGTGAAATCCCCCCCGAGGACCCTTGGTCTGGGACGGAGGGAGTAGTATTTAGTAATAAGGATTTGCTTGTTAGAAAAATACCTATTGTAGAAATTTCAAACTCCTTCGTTTGATCCATACATACAATTTTTCAGAAGATGTATAATAGTGATGTATCAAAATATTTTGTTTGTAAGAAGGATAGAAGCTATGCATAAGACAACTCATGGAGAAGCTGTTTTATTCTACTTATCATTTTTTCCAACTTTACCTTTTTATCGGCCGTGCCATTGGCACGGGCTTTTGAGTACTAGTATGAATACAATGAAGAAAGAATAATTTACAGCTTATAACATAAGAGAATGGGGTAAGAAGCTGAAGACATGGAAATTTGTTGAGTAAAAACTCGGGTAAAATGTTAAGTAATAGATTTTTTGTCACGGAAATCCAAGTACCGATGTTGTTAGAAAACAAGGCAAAGCTTAACTCGATGAGAAAGTCAAAGAAAATGTAAAATACAGGAAATTCAATACCTTCTTTTTGCTTTCATCCGAATGGACATGCTCTATTATACCACGGTGACTCCAGTCTGGAATAGTGGGAATACGGGATGTGACTGGAAAGAAAATCTGCATCACCTCATGGTTCACGAGCAATGCCGCAGTTTCTAAAGGCGTCATACCATCCTGTCAATGAACAAAGGTGTGTAACACCAGAGGCAATTCAATGAGATCAACCATATACACCAGAAAAAGTCATAAAAGTATATTGGTGAATACAACTACTTTTATCAACAAGGTAACATATTTGGATACGATGCTAAATGAATCAAGTTTGACATTTTTTTTCCTGGAACTTTGTAAAGATTATTATATCTGATAATAACCAGAACTCGTTCTGTACCCCAAATGAGTGTCCATTTTCCATTTTTGTTACTGATTGCAGAATACTAGGTTTAGCTGCAGCAGGAATAACTAGCTTGGTATATTGCTAGGCCAAACTGAAGGAACTATTATTTTGGAGCACCATTTATATTCAGATCTCATTCTCAAGACATGGCAAGTAATATTAACCATTTCCAGACTAAATAAAACCCAGTCCGATCCACGAGTCTAAATAAGGGGTTTAGAGACAGGAAGGACAAAAAAATAAATCAAGAAATACATGACGCACCCAGTCCAGTCCACGAGTCTAAATAAGAGGTCTAGAGACAGAAAGAACAATAAAATGAAATCAAGAAATCCATGACGCACAGCATTAGCAGAGAAATAACTATCTTACGCCATTTACTGCATTAGGATTTGCTCCAGCTTTCAACAAGAACTTGATCATCTCAATTTGTCCTTCATTGCATGCACTTTCAAGAGGTGTAATCATAGATGTAGCAAGGTTCGGATCGGCCCCAGCCTATGTATGGCGTAAAAGTAGTTAGTCAGCAGAAAACATCAACAACTTAAATGCTTGGATTTCTATTCTTACAGAAATTGTCAAGTAGTAGAAAATATTATACCTTAAGCAATAGTGCCATGCACTCAAATGAATTGGCCAGGATTGATGCAATTAACGGTGTGAAAAGATTATGAGAAACTGCATTTGGCTGCCGAATAAAACATAGTTTAGTAACTCCAACATCTTTCCATGGTAATCATTTTTCCAACATTTCTCTAGGATACATGTCTTAGCTACTGAATTTCGTGGGATAGAAAAATATTTGGAAGATATCTTTGCTGTATCAACAAAATACCACTAAAAAGTATAACAGAGGGAAAAACATATTGCAAACAAGGAAAATTGTGTTGCTTACATTAGCCTTCTTATCAAGTAAGAACTTAGCAGCTTCCTTATGTCCTCGACCTGCAGCACATTGTAATGGTGTGCCAGACTCGGATGATGCATCTACTTCAGCACCTTTTGAAACTAGCAGCCTCAGAAACTCCTTACGCCCTGTAAAAAAACTCACAATAATCGTAGAAAAACACACTACAAATATCTTGCTATTAATAAAATGTGATTTGTAGTACCAAATACGCCCAGCCAATAAAATAATTGCTTAAAACATCAGCAGGGTTGGATCACAATGGCAATAGAGACTGACCAGTCTACAGGACAAGTCAAGTAACTTATTCAAGAATAATCTAAACGCCAAAAAAGATTAACAAACTATGAACTATGTCTTATAGGACCAGCAAGTAGCAAAAATGAATACTCCATCTGTCCCAAAATGATCTTCCTACTTTTTTCGTTGTCAACACGAAGGTATTTTGAGCAATAATTTATGTTGATTAAATTAATGAAAATCAAAAAATTGTCGTTGATAGTATTTATAATGGTGTGTCAATCATAAGTTTTAAATTATCATTAAGATTATTAAATTAACATAAATTTGTTGCTCGAAGTGCCTTCATATTAACAAGAAGAAAGTGGGAAGATCATTTCGAGAAGGAGGGGGTATCATTGGCAAGAACAACTAGAACATAGATCTTTACCTGTTTGACCAGCATAGTGCAAGGCAGTTAAACCCTTGTTATCGACAGAAGAAATATTTGCACCATTGTCGATGAGAAAAACAGCTGTAGGTAACTGCTCTCCAATAATTGTATTGTGAAGAGGAGTTACGCCTATCAAAAATAGTACCCGAGATGAATTCATAAGTCAGTATTTTATACTCAAAGTATAAGTTACTCCCTCCATCCCGTTACAAAAGGCACAAATGCCCCATTTGGCAAAAGACACAAGTCCAAAAAGGAAAGTTTTTAATAATTGCTTATTCATGGAACCCACTTGTCATACTTACATCATCTATCCACTTACTATTCCCCACCCCACTTTCTCTCTCCTATCTCACTTTTCATACTCACAACACTTACTCCACTATAGACTTTTCTTAATTTTTGTGCAAAACCCATTTTGTGACTTTTGTAATGGGACGGAGGGAGTATTTCATAACATATTACGGAATGAAAAAGATAACACAAGCCACAAGTAATAACAAACATGCAAACATTAATAGAACAAGAGATGGAAGGATATATATACCATCATAGTCTTTCAAATTAACGTCAAGTTTCAACTTCTGTATCAAATACTTGCAAACAGGAGTCCTCCCTCCCCTAGCAGCTAAATGTAGGGCAGTCTGACCAATTTTGTCCCTAATCCTCAAATAAACTTCAGCTAATCCTTTCCCGGATTCAAGATGATCAGCTGCCACTGTCCAGAATCAACAAGTTACAAAATTAAGCTTACAATGCTTTTCAATAAACAACTTTCATCTTTATTACTATACAAAATTGACAAGTATCCACCCCCTCAATCTTGGGATAAGTGCATGCATCTTGAGATTTTCAAGAAAAATATGGGTAAATGCCACATTATAGTATACTACATCCCTCTTTTTAAAAAAATACAACAGAGTTTTTTTTTTTTTTTGATAAATCAGAAAGAGTTTCTTGATTGAACTATGACAAAAGATTAATAAAAAACTAAATATCCTCATGATATTCTAAAAATTGCTATTGATGAATACAATCATCATTAACGATTTCAAATAGTTTTGATCAAAATTAAATCAAGTTGAACTTGAAATTCCCAAAATGAGACTTATATTTCCGGGTATTAATCATGAGTCATGACAATAACAAAAACCCTAGTTTATGAATGCTTACACTTAAGATATTGGAGATCTCCATCAAATGCCGCGGCCAAAAACATTGATATCACTGCAAACAAACAGACAGACAGAAATTGAGCAAGTTTGATAAAAAAATAAAATTAGCAGATTGATTAAGAAATTTTACAAAAACCTTCTGATTGAGAAGGAGGAACCATGGTTACGGCTGTTCAGTTTCTCGTCTGTGGGGATTGGGGAATGCGGAAGATGAGGGTTTATACTTATAGATGAAGTTTTTTCGCTAAGGCCGTGTTTGGTTGGAAGAGTGAAGAGAGAGAAATGGGTGCGAGTGATATAGGCGGAAAACAAACAGGGAATAATGGTTCGGGTAAAAGAGCGCCAATGCATGGAGTGGGGTCGGGCACGTGTAAATGGAAGGAGGTGGTCTTTCCGGTTGCCCACAGCACCTTATATTAATCCCTCTTGTTCAAATTCAAAATACCTCTTTTCTTTTCTTTTATTTTTTAAATTATTACTATTTATAAATAAAAATATTAAATTTGTCCTTATTATTTATATTACTTTTCTTGTCATAACTACGGTTCGATTGCTAGTAGCCAAATATTTTTGCTTTGTATAGTAACTGTCAATCAAACATATATACATTGTTCGGCCATGTATAATCGTACATTTAAAGGTAGTTATAATAGTATCGGCCGAACATTATAGTATTGTTCTACTAACATTAGCTGAACATATTGAAATTGTTCTACTAATATTGATCGAACATTCTGTAATTGTTCGAAGGAGGAACCGTTCTCTTCTGTCTCTCTTTGCGTTCTCTCTCTATATATGCGTGTTCTTTCTCCCTCGTTGTTGTTCTTTTATTATTCTTCTTTTGCGTCAATGAACATTGATCTTAATATATGTTGGTGTTTATTTAAGGGTTTAAAATGATAAAATATGAATATTGGTGGTGTGTTTGATGTTAATTAATTAATTTTTCTGATAAACTTAGTATTGCAGGATATTCAGTAATGTTGTGATGGTAATTAACAATTTTCGTAAATTTATAGCATAATAACATAGGGGATTGTATGCATAGTGGAAACTCCTTTATCCAATTTGTAATTGTACAAATATGATTCTTAGGTTTGTAAAAATGTTGTAATATGGTATAAAATAGTTGATTTGTTATTTATTTTTAAAGAAATTGGATGAAAAACCTAACAAGTTTTTTTTTTACATTGCAATGTTCACCCTTTCAATTCCATCAATTCACATTTTTATTCCAACAATGTTAAACTAGTAACTTTTAAAATAAGGGGTTAAAATATTAAACTCATTTTACCATTTAACTCTAACCAAACCCATCAAACAAAACTTAAAACGCTTTCCTTCCCTCTCACAATTGTCGCCCCGACCCCCCTCTTCCCCACCAATGCATTCCCACTCCAACAATTGCCGCCATTTTCTCCCCAAGTCCTCTTTCCATAAGCATCGTTCCCTGACAACCAGTTGGACGTTTGACTTCTCTTCCGACCTCCTCATCATCTCCGGCTGCTTCAATTTCGGCACTACCTCTTCCCCCATCTTATCACCCCCTAGTTACTTTTAGAGAATTGTTATTCACCCCACATAATTACTGAATACCCCCGCAATATAATTATTACAAAAAATGTCATCAAGTAAAATGACCATATTACTCCTCTTCCTCCCAGTCACCTTATACGTTTTCTCTCTCTTCTCCTCTCCCACTCTCTCTCCTCCTTGCCCATCCACTCTTCCTTCTGGTTGATTGCAGCCATGGCGTCTACCAATGAAAGGAATTTATAGTCGTCTTCTCTCCCTCTCTTCCTCATTTCTCTTTGTCGTTGAAACAAACCCTAAATTTTCAGAGGTGGGTTTCGAAAGGATTTTTGAAGGAAGGTGAATGTGTGAGGGTTAATTGTGGGTTTCTCTCTCTATTCCTCTCCCTCTCTCTGCTATCATTTACTTGTTTTACTCTTCTTTGTATGTAAATCCTTGTGCCTGGGCTCCCACCTTTCAAAGACTTTTGGCTTAAGATAGAAAAAGAACTTTAGGGGAGTTATTTCAATAATTGTTGTTGTCAAGGACATAAAACCATGATCGATTCCTAGTCCTGAAAGTGAACTTCAAATTAGAGGAAAAAAGAGAAGGAAAAATGCTCTAGAACAGGGCCTCACTATACCTTGGATGTTGGGCCGTCAATAATGACACTACAACTCAGTTTGTAAATTGAGGTAAAATAGGAATATAAGTGGTGTGTTTGATGTTGAATGTTTATTTTTTTTATGGACTTAGTATTGTGGGGGTATTCAACAATTGTGCAGGGGTAAATAACAATTCTCTTACTTGTACTCACTAATTAATTAAAACATCCATATTAGTAAATTTTGCCATTGTTGGCAGCTTAGTCAACAATTGCCAACTCAAAATTTAACGTGAATTAGAGGGGTAAAGATTGCAATTTTAAAAGAAATTCGTTAGGTTTCTCATCCACTTTGGTTAGAAAACTAATGATCAATCCATTTTTATAATATAATGCAACACTTTCACAAATTTAGGAGTTGAATTTGTATAATTACAAACTGAATAATTGTACAACAAGTTGTAATACTCACATAACTAAATTAAAATTAGCCCAAAAGTAAACCGTTTGACCGGGTGAGGCCGTGAGAGAGGACACAACGATCTTTGTCGAGTCAAGGAGTAGTCATTGCGAGTTTAGACGGCACGGCGGCAGCGCCTGGTGGCATCTCCTCCGGCGATTCTTTGGGTTGAATCCTAACCCTAAGCCAAGGTTTGTATTCAAATAGTGCTTTAAAAAATTGCAAACATGTTCATTATTTCGATGATCAATTTTAGTAGACATTGCCCTGAGATTTGAATTTTAACCTCTATCTCACTCCGCACAATCAATTACAGATCAAAGACAATGGTGTATATTGAATCGTGGGATGATTTCGTTGAAAGATCGGTTCAGTTGTTTCGTGCCAATCCTACTAAAGTAACGATTTCACAGTCCTCCACCTCTTGTTAAATTTCATTTTGGTAATGTTTGGCAGTTAATTTCCATGTTGTGGAAATGGAATTGGAAGAGCAATATACATATTCATTTTGTTATTCTGATTCCAAATCCAAAGCTTTGAATCGAGATGCCAAACATTGGTAAATCTTGAATTCGAGCTTAATCATTCTAACTGTGCTGTTGAATTGTATTTGTTGATTTCTGCAGACGCGTTATGTGATGAAATATCGACATAGTGAAGGCAAATTGGTTCTCAAGGTCACAGATGATAAAGAGGTATTGATTGCCTGGTGGTTAATTCATGCTTGAGGTTTTGGTACTTACTGTCATTCAAGTTGGTTGGTTGGTTTGCCCTTCCATTAGCGTGTGTCATTTCCAGATCAGTGATAAAATTTCTACTAGCTTATATATGCTTATTCATGTTAATCTCGTCCGACACTCCCTTTTTTGAAATGAACCGGGTGAGTTTCAACTGCTTGTTATCTGTTAAAGAGCTATACATCCATCTTTATAATGTACCCATCTAACTCATGAAATTTAAGCTTGTGAGCTGCGATTCGTATATTGTTAGAACTTTGTCCCCAAATATTAAATAAACAAGTTGGGTAAGGCATGAAAGCGTTGGAATAATGATTACAAAATCACATGGAAATTACAGAAAACTTTTAAAACAGAAATAGAAAAGAAAAAGATAAGAACAAAATGATTTGTCGATGATGTCCGAGTCGTGTGAGATCACACTCTCTTTAAGACAAATTTCGCCCCCTCACCACGTTGTGCTTGAGATTGACCGGGACGTTTGCCTCCCAGGATGAAACGGATTGACCAGACGGTGGTTGCACAATAGTACCTCCGGCGAACTGAAGTCAGATGCTTGGACAATATCACCCTTTGATGTAATGCAGTTGGCCAAAAAAAGAATTATCAATATGTTGCGAAATGGAATGTTGAGAGATTCTGGAAATCAGTATGTTGTGTTGTTGTTGTTCTTCCCGTTTTATAATTGCCAAGGAATCAAAACTGCTTGAAAATTAAAAGCCTTTTTAATTTTCTTAATCACTGCAGTTATTGTGGCGATTCTGCGAGCGTTTGAAATCATCGAAACGTTTCGGCACGCGTGCTCTTTGGTGTCCAGCGCCCGCGATTCAACCAAGCATCCTTGGCGCCAGTTACAGTGGGTCAAGTTTGAAAAAATTGCAAAAAGTGGGCTTGCGCGGACAGGCAATTTCGGAGCTACATTCGTGTCCGCAAGACGCGCATGCACATGAGTTCGGTAGCCCGAAGCCTATTTCGGTCCATGATTTGCACCCCCCTGCGCACCTGTGCGCGAGAGAGAGCCTCTATGTACCACAATCTTACTCCCTACTAAAGTGTAGGAGTATATAAACTAACCCACTTTTCCATCCTTTTCCAATGTGGGATAATCACATTTTTCCCTTTTCAACCCACTTACTTTGAGCATTAATATCTCATTCATCCCTCATGCCTCAACCATTTTGGACAAATGAATATATGATTTCAATGTTCTCATGGAGTAGAACACAACCCAAAAATCAATTTGGTCATTTAACAAACAACGCATTTAGGAAATAATACATTATTTCCTTCAAACACACCTATTTTTCCAACAGAAAGTTCAATAAGTAGGTTCTTGCATTCCTCAAATATTTGACCTCCCAATTAAGGAGGAGTGAAGGAAAAGGACTATTTACTTTAGCTCTATTTTATGGGGAAATTTAAGGTTACCTGGTCATGTATAATGATTTTGACGAACAAACAGGGTCTGATTTTTAAATAATTATTTATGTGAATTTTATTGCATAATCTGTTGTTCTACTACCATTCAGAACCGAGGGCCACAATATGGGAGTCTCTTGTTGGTCTTCCTTATGATTGCTAGTAATTTAGCTTCTTAGAATGGAGCGTGGAGACTAGGGATGACCAAGCCGGACCGGAAAAGCCCGGAACCGCCATGAACCGTCACGAAAACCGGAACCGGGGTAACCGGAACCGGTTTGGAGCCGGGCCGGTTAAGGGTCACCAAAATGGTGAACCGGACCGGAAAAAGCCCGGAACCGAACGAAAATTCATTGTTTTGCAATAGAACCGGACCGGAAAAAGCCCGGAACCGAACGAAAATTCATTGTTTTGCAATAGAACCGGACCGGAAAAAGCCCGAAACCGGACGAACCGGGGAGAAAACCGGAACCGGATTAACCGGAACCGTGAGCAATCCGGGCCGGTTAAGGGTCATACATTTTTCGAACCGGAACCCGCGGTTCCGAACCGGAACCGGGCCCGAAACCGGTTTTGGTCATCCCTAGTGGAGACATAAAAGGGCAAAGGGCAAATCCCGGTGCGCCAAGCGGGGGTTGGGAGAGGGAACCATTTGCTAGAGCCTTCCCCTGACAATTGCCAAGAGGCTGTTCGCCAAGGTTCGAACCCGTGACCTTATGGTCACCAATTTTAAAGGCTCGCCCTCAGTGGAGACATACTAATTAGAAAAAAATTCATATTACAAGTTGACATATACCTAGTTAATGTGCAATAATGAACACAACTTCATATATAGAGAAGCTTAATGTTGAGCATCACTTGTTTTGTTAACAAGGATGGAACGGGAAGCGGCCAATAGCTTTGTTCAGAAAAAAATGCTCGCAGTTTCCCTTGCTTTCTTAACGCGGTGACACTTTTGCGACAATTAGAAGTGATTAGAGAGATATTTTGCTTATCAAACATTACACTTGCCAGCATGCGGGTAGAGCAAAAAAAAAGTGAAAAGAAAAGAAACAATAACAAAGAGAAGCTATAAGAAAGTTAGGATTTGAGAAAGAGACTAATGAGCTCTCGAGTTAACGAACATGTTGGAGCTTATTAGACAAGTTTCTTTTCGGAACCTTAGATCGAAATTTAAACCTCAGCCTTTTTAATGACTGGTTGAAGTTGGAATCTGTGCTGGTTGCAGGTAAGGATTACAAAATTCAGTTACAATATGAATATCACTTGAGATTTCTGATCGGTTTCCCTAAATTTGATTCTGTATTAAAGTTGACATCCAATGTCCCAAAAAATGAATAGTGGACTCTTAACGTGGAACAGAGGTATTTTCTACTCCTAAAATAATCTTGACCCGTTTTAAACAAATTCCTGCTTTCACCGCTAGAATCTTCTGCATTTTTTGCTTTATTTTTCATCCTTTACTCTAGCGTGGTTTAACCATTGGTTAGCTCTAGTCTAGCAAGATCTTTCTTGTAGATTGTCTTTGGGCATACGCAGCATAGGCAACCAATGCCTGCTCATTATTCATTATGTTATTAGTTCACGAGTTTTTCTTGTCTTAAGTTGATTGAATGCATATCTGAGTTATACATGTGTTCTCATTTTCCCTTGATTTAAATTTCGTTGTAGTGTCTCAAATTTAAGACAGACCAGGCCCAGGATGCTAAGAAGATGGAGAAACTCAATAACATATTCTTTACTTTGATGGCTCGTGGCCCTGATGGTACAATTTCTGAAAGCTTCAACATATGCTACGCACTCCTTTGTTTGCTTTGAGTTAGTGTTTCCCTAGGGGATGATGAAAAAAAAAAGTGCTCATATTTCTACAAAAAGATCCTTGTGCAATGAACACACTTTTCCATAATAATTTATTGAATAATAACACTGTATGGAACTTATTCACATGATTTTAGATTTTGTAAGAATCAAGACGAGCTGTTTTAATGAACAATCCATCCATGTTTTTTGCAGCGGATATAACAGAAGTCGCTGGAAAAGAACAAACAGAAGCTCAGCCCGTCAAGAAAGGAAGGGGGAGAAAGCAATAGTGTCAGAGTACTCGTGAGGATTATTCAAACAGGTTTTGACTTTTAAATAATTGATATTGGTTACTGGGAATTATTCATTGTTTTTTGAGAGAAGTATTTTCATTTATGTTAAGAGTATCAAAATATCTAGAACAATTTGTTGAGTACGCTTCATCCTCCCCCTATTCATGCTTACAGTGGATTTACACCGTCAAGACGAACAAGACTATCTACACAAAGCTCTACATAAAATGCAGACAAACCATGAACAAGTGATCTCCTACTACTGTTTCTTTCACAATCATACCATACAAGACTCCCTCTCTCCCTATTCAACAACACTTCCTGACCATTACTTGACAGGGCTATAGGGTCAATAACATCCCAAAGCTCATTAGGAGGACTGATTGATAAAAACACACGTCTCCTTCACTCCATACACCCCCATTGCCCAAATATCAATATGTGTCTCTTTATAAGTAGCCTTAACACATAGCATTCCTTCAAATACCTCCAATCCGATGCAAACATAATTTCGATCCAAATTCTCAAGCAAAGGAATATGATCACCATTGTCAGTCGAGAGATCAAAAGCAACAAGTATATCAGGCGAATTAGCATCACTATTATCAAAAATGCTATGCAAACGACCATTGAGGTGAACTGCCCAAACCCTCGCAAAACAAATTAGAAGGAAAATTCTCAACTTTCGCCAAGTGTTTGTTTTCAGATTATACATCTGTACTTCACATCCAATCCACGTATAATCTCACTCCTTTAATTCAACATTACATTACACCACACCCGAATCCTAGATTTGCCTCCCTCTCAATCGTTCATCTTTTCTCTCTACCTCCATCTCTCGCCTACCCTCCTCTCTCTATTCCGTTGCTGGCTCAATCCTGTGCCAGCAAAAACAAACCAACCGCTATGGCAAGTCTGCTTCCTCTTCGTTGTCCCCTCTTATTCTTCTTCAAATCTGTTTTTTTTTTCTTCTTTGTTTCTCTTTTTTGCCCCTTCCTTCCTCCTCCATCTGAACCCAGTTTGGAATTCGCCTCCACCCTTCTTTACTGAACCCAATTTTGATTCCGCTTCCACCCTCCTTCACCGATCCCAGTTCTCATTCCTCCATAAAATGAAGGTAATTTGTGATGGGTGCTTGGTTAAAGACGCAATCGAGGTGGGGTTTGGCTGGAAATAAAGGATTTTGATATGGGGTTCCGGGAGAAGAAATGATTCCACCGTGGCTGAAGATTTTCTGGTTGCTAATTGATGAAGTGAGAGTGTTCAACGCACGTGTACATAATGAATAAATCTTTTTCTTTTCTCAAAATGTTGAATTATCGAAGAACAATTTTCATGATTTTATTTTAATCAATCGTGAGTTTGACTGTTTGAGGAGAAATAAACAACACAGTTTTCTCTTTTTTAGTGGTAATTAAATTTAGATTTATTATTTAATTATTTTTGAGACTAAGATGTAAGATTTTTTAGGGAAAATGTAAAGATTTATTTATTTTATTTTATAGCAGAAAAATGTTAGATTTATTAGAAGCTTAAAATTGGAAATTTGATAAACAAGGGTAAATATGACATTTTAGTACTCAGTTAATCGAGTTAGGAATCAATTTGGTTACAGAGGGCAATTTGAAAAATTTGATAGTAATATCTGTTAAGTTACTAACGCTATCTAACGTCCATTAATATTTTTAACACTTTTGGTTAGTTTTGCTAATTAATCAATAGTACACGGGTTACATTTGCTGTTTTGATAGTACAAAGATTAATATGAAAATCTAGGATAGGCAGAAAAGTCGTTTACTCCCTAAATGGCTAAATTGTAAGTATAAACATTTTGATTCATATAAATTATATTTATATTATAAAAAAATGTTATGCTACTTTATTAAATAAAAACATAACATAAGCAAAATACAAAAAAAATGGCGAATTAGTTCCCCATGCGGAGCAAGGTTTACCCACTTGTTTCAATTATGACCAAAGTACTTACCAACCACTCTTTATCCCATATAAACCCACGTCCTAGCATCCAAAGTAAAACCCTGAAACTTAACCAAAATGTCACAAGCTCTCCCGCCGGAAATCATCGAGAACGAAATCCTCGTCCGACTACCCGTGAAGCCACTCCTCCGTTTCCGTACAATATGCATTCCATGGTGTGTTCTAATAGACAGCTCAGATTTTATCAAGGCCCATTTGAAACACTCGATCTCCAACAAAACAAACCGCTCGTTGTACCTTGGCGGTAAAAAACCCTCCACTCTAGGGATTGCAGTGCACTCCATACTGCAATCAGAGTTGAACTTCTGTTTATGGAGTCCGATGAGTTTTTGGTAACCGGATCCTGCAGTGGGTTACTTTTGTTACAGAGAAATCATATCTTGTTTAACGTTATCTTTTTGTTCAATCCTGCCACCCAACAGTACCGGCTCTTACCATCTTTCGAAACTGTTTTGCAGATTTTGGTCGGCCATGTCGTGCCATTGAAAATATTGGTTTGGGTTATGATAATGCTCACGAAGATCACAAAGTGATTATGGTAGTACTTAAGGTTGTTGAATTAAAGGAGTGAGATTATACATGGACTGGCCATTGGGTGTGAAGTACAGATGTATAGTATGTAAACACTTGGCGTAAAGTTGAAAATTTTCCTTCTATGTTTTGCAAGAGGGTTTGGACAGTTCACCTCAATGGTCGTTTGCATGACATTGTTGATAATAGTGATGCTCATTCGCCGGCTATACTTGTTGCTTTCGATTTCTCGACTGACAATTGTGATCATATTCCTTCGCCTTAGAATTTGGATCGAAATTATTTTTGCATCGGAGTGGAGGTATTTGAAGGAATGCTTTGTTAAGGCAACTTATAAAGGGCCACATATTGATATTTGGGTAATGGGGTGTATGGAGTGAAGGAAACGTGGTCTATGTTTTTATCAATCAGTCCACCTAATGAGCTTTGGGATGCTATTGATCCTCTAGCCCTGTCAAGTACTGGTAGGGAAGTGTTGTTGAATAGGGAGAGAGGATTCTTTTATGGTATGATTGTGAAAGAAACAGTATTAGGAGGGAATACAGAATATAGATAGAGTCAATGCTGTGAAATTGAAGGTCTTTTCTTTTTGTTTTTAGTCGACACTAGGGGTCATAAAGTGGCTTACTGCAAAATTCCTCTTAGATGCCTTTAATTCTCTTTTATGACTATGACCTGTATTGTAGGGACGTACAAAACTATATGAATGACGAGGAGGTTTTTGGAGCATGTTCTAATTAATTTTAAGGGTCCTCCAGGAATTTATCTTTTTGTAAGGCGGTTTTTGGAGCATGTTCTAGTTGATTTTAAGTGTCCTCAAGTGGGTTTTTATAAAGTTCATTGACTTGTTAGTTCTCTCTTGTATTGAAGTAGGGTTGTTCATTTTAGAAGTGCACATGCTGGTGTGGTGAGATATTGTCTTTCTATTTATGCTCAAATCCGATGGCATGAAAGAGCCCAAACCCCAAACCCATCACTTTCTTATTTTGGTGAGGCAGACTTGAGAATAAATGCTTATTGTTATTGCTAAGCACATAACAAAGACTGATTTGGGAATGTTTAGAGGAATCTATACAACCTGGTACAAATATGGTTTCCTAATTGTTGTGCATTATTCCTTTTCATTCTATCCACTTCTTCTGTTTCTCGTACTCCCTCCGTCCCAATTTAATTTAAGACCGTTGGATTATTAGTGATACTTAATTCTAGAATAGTAGTACTAAGAGTTAGGGCAGATGATTGAAGATATGGGATATTGGCCATAACTTGGCTTTTATGTAGTTTGTGATCCCAATGCATGCCTTTATTTAGTAAACTGGTCATACAACAAGAGGTAAAAAGTGTCTATTTCCATGTGCCTTATGAACATCTTTTCTTTCCCTAGTCTCAATAAATAGTTTGATTGAAAGGCTAATTACACTATTATTGTTTTATTTGAGGACAAAAAAAAAAAAAGTGCTTTTGTACAAGCCTTGTAGAGGAGCTTATGCTTTTCTTAACAAGTGGCTTGCCAGTTCTTTGTATGATCAAAAGAATACCCAGAAAATGGAATATTTTTACTCCCTAGAATGGGGGAAATCATTTGGAATATGCTTTCAACTTTGAAGGTTTGAAAATGCTTTCTACACTTTTCCCCCTTTCCCAAATTCAAAGGACCAAACGACTCCCTTGTCCCTAAATGAATTTGATTTTATTTTATTTTTTCAAATTTGCAATTGATCATGAGGGAGCAAATTTGATTTTTTTTCGACTTACATTTATGGACATTGGGAGGGAAATTTACTACCGTCCCAAAATGACCGAAAATAAATGTCAAAAATATTCTCAAATTTGTGATTGATTAAAAGCAAATTTGATTAGTTTTTGACGTTCATTTTAGGACGAAAGGACTTGATGTGATCATGAAAAATGGACATTGGGCTCAGCCTGATAATATGAGGCCCAATACGGCAACTATGGATTAAAGCCCATGATAATGGGCCCGAGATTAGATAAAGGCGATCGACGACTTTCTTAGGTGTATTGGCGAGAACCGGGGTCAACGTTCAAGCCCGTCACTATATGGAAACGATATAAGTTCCAAGGTCGGTATCTCGCTTGAGTATGTATTTATCAGCGACCACCAAGGGTTGTTGCCATGTGATGGTTGCCACAATAGGCGACATTGAGATCAGAAGCTACAGTCCAGAGGTCGTTAATGTCGTTATGAATGGGACCCACATTACCCGTCAAATGATGAAAAGTATGTCAGAGATAAAGTTGACGGAGCCACTTGCTGATGGGTACATTTTGCCCACCTTATGGATGATCGACACATGTCCTTGGCATGTGACTTGCACATGATGTTGTGGAATGAAAAGGTTGAGAAAAAGGCGGCATGAAAAGGCTGAGAAAAAGGTTGAGAAAAAGGCGGCATGAAAAGGCAGACAAAGGTAAAAAGTTTGAGGTTACAGAAGATGACAGTTGGAAATTAGAAATGACGAAGAGAATCAAGGAGCTGGAGGCGGGAAACAAAGTTGAGGAAGAAAAGGATTCCTACTTAGCTCCATTTGTAAAGGAGATTCAGAATGCTGACCTAGATCCCATTTTCTGCATGCCATCATTGTCGGATTATTCGGGGAGCACGAGAGCGAGAACTCATGTAGGCGGTTTTGAAGTAATGATGTCCATGCTTACGAAAAGTGAAGCCATTCTAGAGCGCTAGCCAGTACGTTGACTGACCATGCCCTTGAATGGTTCCTCGGCCGGCCCACAGAATTGATCACGGGCTATCAAGATTTCAAGAAGAAGTTTTTGGCGAGATTTAGTGCCTCTGGAGCGCAACCAGTAAGAAAGCAAGAGATGTGCGCGATAAGGCAGAAGACTGGTGAAGGAATAGCCAGTTACACCGAAAGGTTCATGAAAGTGGCAAACCAAATTTCTGACATAGAGCAAAGCAATATCATCATGCTCTTCAATGCGAGTTTGTTGCCGGGCTATTTTAAGTGAGAATTGGGAATGAGATAACCAGAAACCGCAGGCGAGCTTTACGAGCGAGTTAGAGGTTATTGTGGAGGAGATGATAATGATGAAGCTCCAGTGATTCCCGCATCAACTTCTACGGCAAGGAAGAATGTGAAAGAAAGGATTGAATTTGTGAAAGAGGAGAATAAGGGAAGTGGAGGAGGTCGTCATGGAAGCCTAGGTGGAAGAGGAGGTGGCCGCAGCGGAGGCCGTGGTCCCAGGAGAATGGTCAAATTTTCTAGATTAAACACTAGCCCGAGCAAGATTCTAAAGAGAGTAAATTTACCAGCAGCCTTTCCCATGCCGAAGACAGGAGCAGCGCTCAGGGATCAGAACAGCTTCTACGAGCATCATCAGGCTAAGGCTAAGGGGCATGCTACAGATGATTGTTATAATTTGAAGAGAGTAATTCAGATGAAAGTTGATGATGGCGAGTTGAAGGAATATAATGTAAACGCAGCGGAATCACTAATGAATAAACAAGAAAATCAAAGGAATTTCTTGACCTTGATTCGAATCCACGAATAAAGGGTTTAAGAACTTCAATAAAAATTGCAGGGTTTGCAATTGAATAAAATTAATCAAAGTTGTTTCTCTAAACAAATAACAAAGTTGTTTAAATACTTCTAAAACCCTAAGCAACAAATAATAAAGCAAATGACTAAAATACCCATGTTTGAAAAAAAAAACAAATAACTCAGTGCACGAACATAAAACGCAATTACGTCAACCACCAAAGCAACGCCAGGCGGGCGCCTCGTCTACCCCCAGGCGAGCGCCTGAACCACCGAATCTTCCCTCTTGGTCGGCCAAGCTTGAGGCGGCCGCTTGGTTGTGGGTGGGGCGGCCGCATGGACCACCGAATTGCTCCCCATGGTTGATTCAATGTGAGGCGGCCGCTTGCTAAGGCCAGTGGCGTGCGCCTCATTAACAGCAACAATATAAGCCTCATTAACAGCAACAATAGAAGATGTATCCTCCTTACCAGCTACATCATGCTCCCCTTCTTGAAAAGGATTCGTCCCCAAATTCACATCAACATAAAGAGGATCGTTCGGGAAATACTCGAAGAGATCAGCGACATTGAAAGTAGGAGAAATGTGCCACCCGTCAGGTAACTCCACAACATAAGCGTTATCATTGACCTTGCGCACCACCTTGCAAGGACCGATCTTCTTGGGGTGCAACTTACTGTAGGTACCCACCGGAAACCTCTCCTTGCGCAAATGCACCATAACCAAATATCCCACAGAAAAAGTCTTGAAGCGACGTCGCTTATCCGCATCTGCCTTATACTTAGCATTCGAGACCTCAATATTCTTCCGGACCTCCGCCTGAATATTGTCGAATGATTCTGCCATATGTTCAGCTGCAATACTATACCCCGGCAACTTTGGTAAGGGCACCAAATCAAGTGTATGACTCGGAGGACGCTGGTACACAACCTCGAATGGTGTCTTCTTCGTAGTTCTGTTAGGCATATTATTAAAAGCAAACTCAGCAGTGGCCAACATCACATCCCACTTCTTCGGATTGTCACCGCATAAACAGCGAACCATCGACCCCAAAGTCCGATTAACCACCTTCGTCTGGCCATCTGTCTGAGGATGAAAAGAACTGCTAAACTGAAGACCCGTCCGGAATATACTCCACAATGTACGCCAAAAATGACTTAAGAACTTCGTGTCACGATCAGAAGTAATAGTCTTGGGAACCCCATGTAGGCGAACCACCTCCTTGAAGAAAAGTCCCGCAATATGAGCAGCGTCCGATGTCTTACGACACGGAATAAAATGGGCCATCTTCGAGAAACGATCTACGACCACAAACACCGAATCATTGGACCTTTGTGTACGAGGTAACCCCAAAACAAAGTCCATCGAAATATCCTCCCAAGGGGCTGTAGGAACAGGAAGAGGGGTATACAATCCCGTATTCTGGGACTGGCCTTTATTCGTCTGACAAACCATGCACTTCCTCACGAACATATAAGTATCCCTCCGCAGCTGTGGCCAATAGTAACGTTGGGAAACCAACTCCAAAGTCTTGTCACGACCAAGATGACCATCCTTGTGAATCTCTGCAATAAGACTCTCACGAACGGAGCCTTGAGGAATGCACAAACGGTTCTTGAAAAATAAGAACCCATCCTGCAGAAAGAACACTCCGATAGGATCTCCATGCTGACAACGAGCCCAATCTGCAGAAAAATCAGGATCTGACGCATACAACTCTTTCAAGCAGTCAAACCCCACCACGACGGTATGCATTGTAACCAATAGATTCACCCGACGACTTAATGCATCGGCAACCTTATTATGTTGCCCACTTTTGTGTTGAATAACAAAAGTGAACTGTTGTAGATATGCCACCCAACGTGCATGCATCCTGTTAAGAGATTTCTGACCATTCATATATTTCAAGGCTTCATGATCAGTATGAAGGATAAACTCACGGTGTAATAAATACTGCTCCCAATGTTTGATGGCCTGAACCACCACATAGAATTCAAGCTCGTACGTGGTCCACTTACGTTTAGCCTCCTCAAGCTTTTGACTCATAAAAGCCACATGCCGCTTACTCTGAATCAAAACAACTCCAATGCCCACAACAGAAGCATCAGTCTCCAACTCAAAAGGCTTAGAGAAATCCGGTAATACCAAAATAGGAGCACTAGTGAGTTTCTCCTTAATTAAGGCAAAACTAGCAGCAGCCTCGTCACCCCACAAGAACTTCCCCTTTTTCATACATTCAGTAATAGGAGCTACAACAGTACTAAAGTTCTTAATGAAACGACGGTAAAATGTAGCAAGACCATGAAAACTGCGTACCTCGCTAGCGTAGTAGGAGTAGGCCGATCGCGAATAGCCCGAACTTTTCTTCATCAACCTGAATCCCATCCGCAGAAACGACATACCCCAAGAACAACAGCTTGTCAAGCATAAAACTGCACTTCTTGAAATTGATGTACAACTCATTCTCTCGAAGTGCCTGCAGAACCAACCGAATATGCCCAATATGCTCCTTATCCGATTTACTAAAGATCAGTATGTCATCAAAGTAAACCACCAAAAATTTCCCATTAAAAGGCTTCAAAACCTGATTCATCAACCGCATAAAAGTGCTGGGAGCATTAGATAAGCCGAACGACATGACCAACCACTCATAAAGCCCCTCCTTAGTTTTGAAAGTGGTCTTCCACTCATCACCTTGGCGAACCCTCACTTGATGGTACCCACTACGCAAATCAATCTTAGAGAAGATGCGAGCACCACGAAGGACATCTAGCATATCATCAAGACGGGGAATAGGGAATCTGTACTTGACAGTAATCTTGTTAATAGCCCTGCTATCAACACACATCCTCCGGGAACCATCCTTCTTGGGAACAAGTAGAGCTGGAACCGTACAAGGGCTCAAACTTTCCCGAATATAACCCCGCTGTAATAACTCCTCAACCTGCGACCTCAGAATATCATGCTCAGCTGGACTCAATCTGTAATGTGGCAAATTAGGGAGGGAAGCGCCAGAGACTAAGTCAATGTTATGCTGAATATCCCGCAACGGAGGCAACCCCGCAGAAAGTTCATCAGGCATAATGTCCTTATGCTCATCCAATAACGCTTGTAAAGTAGTAGGAACTAAACAAGTGTCATCACCCAAACCCTTCTTGACTATAGCAAAAATAGCAGGCGCATCAATAGCCTCGGAAACAAACTCATGTGCAGTACATAGTGAAACAATGGCCTTTCGCCTAGGTTGGGCACATACAAATTTTTCACGCAATGGACACAAATTAAAACGAGTCCCATCCTTCATAAAGCTCAAAACATTATCCCGACCCTTATGCACGACATTAAGGTCGAATTGCCATGGTCGACCCAACAAAAGATTGCAAGCATTCATATCCACAATATCACATAAGACATCATCCTTATAACGACCAATAGAAAAGGGGACAAGACATTGTTGGTGTACCTTAATGTTGCCCAAAGAATTTATCCACCCAACTGTATAGGGTGTAGGATGTGTCTGCGCCTTCAGCTGCAATTTCTCCACCGTATCCCGCGAAATCAGATTTTCGCTACTCCCACTGTCAACGATGATAGAAACTGTAGAATCATTAACCTTCCCCCGTGTGCGAAAAATGTTGTGACGTTTCGGATCATCAGCAGCAGTAGGGGTTGTCAACATAAGTCTTCGGACCACAAGAGAGGAATGCTCTCCCTCGAAATCGGCTTCATCATTGGGATCCTCCCAAATCTCTGGACAATCTTCCTCATTATTGACATCTTCCTCACCATCATCCCGTTCAACCACGTTAACAGATTTACGACTCGGACATTGGCTCAAAATATGACCCACGCCACCACACTTATAACACTTGTCACCATAAGACTTAGCATAAGGATTGGTAGTCTGACGGGTGGTCGAGGGAGGCGGAGTCGCCTTACGCCCAGTTTGCGTTGCAGGGGCGGAGGTTGGTTTCGCCTCGCCAATCGCTGAACTTCCAACATGTGTCTTGCCCGAATCAGAAACCACAGCAGTCGACGATTGACCCCCCAAATTACGGAACTGAGACGGTGGCCTGAAAGCCGGCGCCAACTGACGTTCGACTGTTTGAGCACGCTCAATAGCCTCATCCAAGAAACTGACAGTATGGAGTTCAACCTGATTACGGATGTTCTGTCGTAGGCCTTGCACAAAGCGAGCTGTCAACTGCGCATCAGTTTCACTCAAGTCAGTGCGAGATGACCAATTGTGAAAATCATGGAGATAAGCATCAACCGTCCTAGCACCTTGTTTACACTCCATGAACTTCTTGTACATAACCTGCTCAAAATTAACGGGTAGAAACCTCTGTCTCAAAGCTTGTTTCATACGGTCCCAATCATTAATTGGTGGTCTGCCACTACGAATCAATTGGTTATTGATTTGTTTCCACCATGCAGACGCACCACCCCTTAATTTATATGCCACATATGGGACCTTTTTCTCCTCAAACGTATTCATCAAATCAAAATATTTTTCAACTTCATCTAACCGATCAGAAAAACCAACCATGTCCAACTCACCAGAAAAGAAGGGAATATCTGCCTTGATTTTTGGTAGTTGTTCGACGTTGTTCTGAACTCCTCCGGCCGGCGGAGCGCGATGAAAGTTTCTGTCCTCGTGTCCTACAGGGTCCTCACGATTGCATGCCCGATGCCTTAGGTTGAGCTGCAAAGCCTGTAAAGATTCCACGATTGCTGCATGTTCTTCAGCGCGAGCGGCGCGATCCTCCTGCATCTGTTGCTGCATCTGCTGAACCAAAGCAGTAAAATTCGCGGTCATTGTAGCCATGGTTGTTTGAAGCTCATTGATACCTCCATCGTTTCCGTTATTGGCCATCGTCCTAGGATCTCTCCTGCTCTGATACCAAATAATGTAAACGCAGCGGAATCACTAATGAATAAACAAGAAAATCAAAGGAATTTCTTGACCTTGATTCGAATCCACGAATAAAGGGTTTAAGAACTTCAATAAAAATTGCAGGGTTTGCAGTTGAATAAAATTAATCAAAGTTGTTTCTCTAAACAAATAACAAAGTTGTTTAAATACTTCTAAAATCCTAAGCAACAAATAATAAAGCAAAGGACTAAAATACCCATGTTTGAAAAAAAAAACAAATAACTCAGTGCACGAACATAAAACGCAATTACGTCAACCACCAAAGCAACGCCAGGCGGGCGCCTCGTCTACCCCCAGGCGAGCGCCTGAACCACCGAATCTTCCCTCTTGGTCGGCCAAGCTTGAGGCGGCCGCTTGGTTGTGGGTGGGGCGGCCGCATGGACCACCGAATTGCTCCCCATGGTTGATTCAATGTGAGGCGGCCGCTTGCTAAGGCCAGTGGCGTGCGCCTCATTAACAGCAACAATAGAAGCCTCATTAACAGCAACAATAGAAGACGTATCCTCCTTACCAGCTACATCAGAATACCTGGAAAAGGGTGATGGACAGGTCGCGCGAGAAGAGAGAAATCTAGTGGACATTATTCAAGATCCTATCCCGAGCATCTCTCACTCGACAACCAGATCATGACGTTGTCACATAGTTTTAATGTTCCAGAATACCCGCCAAATGAAGACAGAGTGATAAGCTTCTCAAGGCGAGAATTGGCGGTAACGGCGAGTCATGGAAGTCAGCCAGTTGTGATCACCATTTATCTGAGAAATAATATTGTCCAGCGAGTGTTAGTGGATTCTGGGGTAAGTCGCAACATTTTTTATTATAAGGCATTCAAGAAGATGAACTACACTGAAGCCAATATGGTCCCTTACAATGGTTTCCTGGAAGGTTTTACAAATCATACGGTGAAGGTGAAGGGGACAATTACCTTGGCTGTCGAGATTGGGGAGGGAAGGTTTGCGAGAATCAGAACCGTGGAAATTCATGGTAATTGACTTAGTTTCTCCTTACAATGCCATAGTGGAAATTTCATTTATGCTAAGTTTCGAAATGTTGGTGTTCATTCCCCATCAAAGAGTGAAATATCCCACCCCCAACGGCATTGGGTGTTTGAAGAATGAGGCTATTACTGTCATCAGGAAGAAGAGAGAAATGCAAAAAGGGAAGATGGCGAGCACCAGTTCTTTGACGACCAAGTCTACAGCTCGCCCACTGCACATTAATATGATTGCCGCTGATGAGGGGGAAATGGATTGGGAATTAACGGAAAGTTAGCCGGAGTATCCGTCATTTTCAGGCCTGTACAACCATTTGGCATGGTAGCATTAGGACTATTAAACTTTGTTGGATTGTTATGAATACTTCGTGTAAGGTCTAAAACTTCCATCGTGGCTTCGGGTTTTTTTTTTTTTTTGTGTGTGTGTGTGTGTGTGTGTGTGTAGAGACATATAGTTAGCTGAAATGACAAATCTAGCAGTGAGACATAAATATTACTACATGGCTTTCAAGATTCTGTTGTCGCTTTAATATTGTATATTGTTTGTATCACATTCTCAAATTAGAGAAAAAAAAGTTGAATGAAAATAGACTGCAAATAAATATGGAAGAGTGATCGGGAAGTTTTAAAAAAATATCATAATGTCCGATAAGTTTCTCAAACATGTTTTATAGATGCGGTATTATTTCATATATAAGTGAACATATTTTATTGACAGTCTTAAAATGGGAATAAAACTACTAAAAGTAGCTTACTTTTTAGATATTATTATTCCAAATGTTCTACATTTAGTATACACAAATAAGTAAAACCTTATTTTCTCAACAATTTAATATTTCCTCTCCCAAAATAAATATTGTATTGACTTGTCAACATATTTAAATTATATTCCCTCCGTCCCATTCGACTTGGGGCGATTTGCCATTTTGGACGTCCCATTCGACTTAGAAAATCTCAAAATGGCAAGTTTATATTAATTTTATATTTAATGAAACCCACTTGTCATAACAATCCACTTACAATTCTTTTCGCTCATTCTTTTTCTTATTTTACTTTTCATGCTCACAGTACCTCCTCCTTCACTCATTCTATCTTCTCTTATTATAATAGTATTTCTTAATTCCCATGTCGGGTGTCGGGAAAGAGAATCCTAATTTGGATAGGATGGAGGGGGTATACTTTATTAGTTTATGCATTGTTTGTACAAAATCAAAATTGTACTAAGTTATTTTTTAATTTAAAAACGTGTCATTTATTTTGAAATGGACAAAAGTGAAAGTGTGACATTTATTCTTGATGAACGGTGTAATAAGCACAATTATCACCCTTTTTCTGTTATCGGCCACTCCCTCTGTCGTATTCGAAAAGACACAAATTTTTATTTTGGGTGTCTCATTTAAAAAGTCTCACACTCAAAATGAAAACCTTTTAACATTTCTTTATTCATGGGATTCACTTGTCATACTCACAATAATTATTCATTTACTATTTCCTACCTCACTTTCTCTCTCATACCTCACTTTTTATATTCACAACACTTATTCCATTAATACTATATACTTTTCTTAATTTTCGTGCAATATCAATTTTGTGTCTTTTCGACTGAGACGGAGAGAGTATTAGATAATGGGACGGAGAGAGTTTTTCGACTGAGACGGAGAGAGTATTAGATAATGGGACGGAGAGAGTATTAGATAAAATGGATTGAAGTATTGATTAGTGCATATCATTAAAGAATGTATGGAAAAAAATTGCATTTATCCATTTATCCGAGAATAGTATTAGGGCTCGTTTGGTAGGCTGATAGGATTAGCATGTATTAATAGGGAGAAGGTTATTAATTCAGGGATTAATAATACCCCCTTTTTTTAGGATAAATAAGAAGAGGATAAGAGAAATTCAGATGCTTATCTGGATTGTACTTTGGATAATTACTACGGTTGCATTTAATCTATCAAACATATTTTATTGGATTAATAATCCTATCTGATCATTTATCGACCTACCAAACAGCCCTTAGTGTAATAGTGTAATAGTAATACCAGGAAATCTTCCCGTTATGTCGCTGATTGCAGATCTAATTTAAATCACGGATACCATAATTCTGTAGCCAAACATAAACGAATGAGAGAGCAAAGAGTACTTATAAGTCAACGCGGCTAGAGACTAACGGGTCCCAAACACTTTTGCTTTTACCATTGTCGTATACGGCGCAAGATAGCGCTTCTCCGTTGTGGCTGGTCAAGAAAACAAATCACCGGTGACGTGTCACGTTTTGCCAAGTTTTATATTACGTGGCATGCTGTGATTGGGTTAATTGCAACGGCTATATAGGGTGCTCTCTTTTTGATAAACTGCGCGATAAATCTTCAAACTTGCAAAGTGTATTTCTAATCCAAAGCTGGAACACAATCCTGTTAAAGAAAAAGAAAAAGAAAAAGGAAATCATAATTATATTCATCTTTATAACGTCAGGATTTATGATTTACATTATAATATTATTATTATTATTTATATTTTTTATATTATTCTAATGTTATGCTTCCTTCCTCTTCTTTTTTTTTTTTTTTTTTTATTACTCGGTTCCCCTACTTTGATCAATCCCTGACCACTGCAGCACGCCTCAGCATCTTTGGCAGGTAAATCGCGGATGTGCGCTATGCGGTGTGGCGGCTCTTATACTCCTGGTCCCAAAGGAGCCCTCCTACAAGACATTTACACTCTTACAACACCAAATGGCTGCTCCAGCTACTCCTGTTGTCGAGGCAATTACATCACTTTTACAACACCAAATGGCTGCTCCAGTGCTCCTGCCAAGATTTGAACTCCCCACACTGAGGTTGCAAGCCCAGCAGTGTTGATTCCTTAACTGCACGGATGTGCCCCGGGGGACTCCTAAGAACCCTGAAACCCAAGGTAGGAATTAAACCACATATATTCCCCTTGAGGAGAATCGAACCGGTGACCTCCCCTACGGAATGGAAGGCCACCATTATACCACTGGGCCAAGGCCCATTAGGTGTTATGCTTCCTTCCTTTGTCCACATGAGTGAAAATTTATTTATTTTACTTCCGTACACGTGAGTGAAAACTGTCAAAAAATGACAAAGTTTTTATACTTTTCCTTTCACTCATTATTTTTTCTAATTTACTTTTATACTCATAACACCAATCAACTTACTATCTCCACTCATTTTTTCTCTTATTTTATTTTTTATACTCGCTAACACGTCCTTCTACTAGTTTTCTTTACTATTTTTTCTCAATTCTTATTCCCAATTGTTGAGTTTAAACTCACGAAGTATTTGATAAAAAGTGTAAATATGAGTTATAATACATCGTTTATCATAAATAAATCTCATGGTAGAAAAGAAAAACCGGAGGTGCAATCAGTGAGAAAGCCAGAAATTTATTGTAAGGAGGTCAAAATTATGATATAAAAGTATTTTTTTACTTAAATTTAAGGAGGTCAAAATTGCAAATATTAATATTTTCAGGGATAAAATTGTTACTTTTAAAAATTTTAAAGGAGTGAAATTGGCATAACTTTAAAATAAAGGAGGTACCCATAGACTTAGGGTGGCTCACACAGTGTAGAGAGATTTTGGTTATTGTAGGAGAGAAAAAAGTGGCTTCTTTTATATGATTATTAATATAGGAAAGAAAAAAGTGGTAAAGAAATTTTTGTTGTAAAAATAATAAGTGAGTTTCATTAACTATTTTTGAGTTAGTAATCAAAATATTGAAACGCCTGAAAAGAAAATAAGTAATCGGAACGTTGGAATGGAGAAAGTATATTCCTCATGTTCTACTTAAAATTATACTTTTATTTTGAGGTACGGAGATAAAAAGTAAGATAAAAGACGTACTGATGTAAGAAATAATAAATAGATATTTGTTGTAAGTATGCAAATGAGTAAATAATATCAAAAAATCATTTTTAAAAGTGTAATTTATTTTTGTAAGAACAATCAAAATGTTAGGATTTGGTCTTATAAAAAACGCATTTTTTTCTAAGCTTAAGGAAAAATCATTTTTACACTGGCACTTAATAATACATGCATTGACACTCTTCACACTGACACTTTTTATACTAATGTTGTCACTTTTTTATTCTACACCGGCACTCTTTATATTGACATTTAATATACATGCACTGACACTCTTTACACTAACACTTTGTTACACTAACACTGACACTTTTTTACACTGACACTTAATATACATGCACTGACACTCTTTACACTTGCATTTTGTTACACCAACACTGACATTTTTTTACACTGGCACTTTGTTACACTAATGCTGACACTTTGTTACACTAACACTGACACTAGCGGGGGAAACAAAACACGTTTTTTCTAAATTTAAGAAAAAATGCGTTTTTTGTAAGATTTTGACAAATGTTAGAGAATATAAATTTAAGTGAGACGGAGGATTATTCAAAATTAGATAGAATGTCATATATGTCTAATTATATTTTTTGACAAAAAATATCTTATTTAAAAATTTATTTTGCTGGATAAAAAGGAATCATACGCAGGAATTATTAGTTTATTTTATTTTTGAAATAGAATAAAATACACCATTAGCCCCTCAACTTCATCACAGTCGCACAAATAGTCCTCAAATTTCACTTTTACATATTCATTGACACATACTCCCTCCGTCCCATTAATAACTTCACCTTTTGCCATTTTGGGTGTCCCATTGAAAGCTTCACCTTTTCTTTTTTGGTAAAGAATCTTTACTATTCCCTCCACTCATTCTCTCTCCTACATTATTTTAATACCCACAACACCATTATAATTTACTATTTCATCCACTCATTCTCTCTCCTATTTTACTATTATACTCACAACATTTTCTACACCCTTAATTTGTGTGCCGAAGCCAAAATAATGAACCAAATAATGGGACGGAGGGAGTATTTTTTTTTGCACATTTTTAGTCCAACCATGATTCCATTAATTTCTTGAATGAGAAAGTTGGCATATGCAAATTAGGTGTCTTTCTTCAAGTGTATTTTCATCAAATAATGTAAATTTTAGTATATGGAATAAAATTACATAAAATATAGGAACCAAAATTTAGGGGTTTTAAATACCATAAAATAATTTTGATTCAATTAAATTTTTTATTAAATTACTCAATAACTGTATTTAGTTAATCAGATTAATATTTGTACTATAGTTTCTATTTCATAATAAATTACAAATTTTAGAATTGCATATAAATAATTATTATTTATAAAATTATGATCAAAGTTATTTGGAACTGATAAATTAAAATGAGACTATTTTTACATGATGATAAATACTCCCTCTGTCCCACTTCAATTGATACTTATTTCCTTTTTGGTCCGTCCCACTTCAATTGATACTTCCCAAAATGGAAAGGAATCTTCACTATTTACCCCACTCATTCTCTCTCCTATTTTACTTTTTCACTCACAACATTCTCTCTCCTAACTATTCCTCCCACTCATTCTCTCTCCTATTTAATTTTTCATACTCACAACATTTACCTTTTTCTCTTTCTTACATCACTTTTCCTTAATAGTTGTGCCCTTTTTTTTGGTCTCAAATGAAGTGGGACGGAGGGAGTATTATTTAACAAACTACTATTAGAAAAAAGACATGTGAATTGCACGTGTTAACGGTCCATTTAAAATATGAACATAATTGAATGAAGAAATACCTAATGGGCCTTGGCCTGGTGGTATATCATGGTGGCCTTCCAAAGGGGAGGTCATCGGTTTGAGTCCTCCCAAGGAAATTCTTTGGGCTTTAATTCCTACCTTGGTTTCAGGCTCCTTAGGAGCTCCTCGGGGCACATCCGTGCAGTTAAGGAAGCAGCATTGCTGGGCTTGTATCCTCGGTGTGGGGAGTTCGAATCTTGACATGAGCAGCTGGAGCAGCCAATTGGTGTTGTAAGAGTGATGCAAATGCCTCTTTGGCAGGAGCAGCTGGAGCAGCCAATTGGTGATGTAAGAGTGATGAAAATGCCTTGTAGGAGGGCTCCCTTGGGACTCTGGAGTATAAGGGGTGCTGCCACCCTGACTGCATAGGGCACATCCCGCAATTTACCTCCGCCAATATACTGAGGGGCCAGTACCTGGTAGTCCAGGATTAGTCCGACGAAGCTGAAACCTGGGTAAAAAAAAAATAAAAAAATTGAATGATGAAATGGAAATCATGTAAAAGGCATAGTACAACTCATGGAAAAGTAGAATTTGAGGACTATTTATGTTACTTTGATAAAGTCCAGGGGCTACCATTGTTTGTATAGAAAATACAGCGAGCAATAACATTAAAATTACCATTTACCACCATCCAAAAACTGAGTTTCAATAAAAATTGAAAGATACTCCTATAAAAAATTATTGAGAATTGTTATATAAGCCCGTAAAATTGTTGAATAAACTCGTATTATTAAATTCACCTTCCAAAAATTAAAACAAACTTCTCTCTTTCCCTTTATAACCCTTATCTAATTTATCCCTTATCTCTCACCAACCCACTCCCACCCCCACCCCTACCCCCACCCCCACCCGAACCCATTAACCAAACATTAACTCTGTCACTAACCCATAGAGATGGCAAAATCGGATCGAAAACGAAAAATCGGATCGGAAAAGCCCGAAACCGAACCAAACCGGGGAGAAAACCGGAACCGGAGTAACCGGATCGGAGTCAACGACGGGCCGGTTAAGGGTCACCATTTTGGTAAACCGGATCGGAAAAAGCCCGGAACCGGATGAAAATTCCTTGGTTTTCAAGATAATCGGACCGGAACCGGACCGAACCGGGGAGAAAACCGGAACCGGAGTAACCGGACCGGAGTCAACGACGGGCCGATTAAGGTTCACACTCTGACCGAACCGGAACCGGCGATTTTCGGCCCGAAACCGAACCGGAACCGATTTTGGCCATCCCTACTAACCAATACCCATCAATATATACTGAATTTTAGAGTGAGAGAGGGAAAAATCTGAATTTTAGAGAGAGAAAGAGAAAAAGAAAAAGAAGGGTTTCAATTTCAACTTCAATCAAAATGTTAAATATTGAAATAAGGTAATTTTGGTTTAATTCGTTTGAAAATTACTTCATAGGTTTTAATTTGTTCGATTAATGTTTCAATTTGAAAATTTTTGGGTTCAATTTGTTTCAAATTCTGAATTTCTGGTGTTTCGGTCAGTACCGACCGAAATTGTAGATCTGCTCGGCCAGTAGTGGCCGAATTTTACTCAAAAAGTCAGCCACACCCGACCGAACTTCTTGAATAAGTTCAGTCACACCCGACCGAACTTCTTGAACAGTTTCAGCCACATCCGATCGAATTTTTTGACATTTTTCAGCCACCCCGGCCGAATTTTTATGACATTAAAATGTGATAAAGTGTTTGAGTTTGATATCATATGATATGAAATTGTATTGATTTTGATTTTTGATGTTTTATTTTCAGTCAAACAGATGTTTACAATAAGACGCCCAACTATTTACGATAGTAAGCAACACGAAGTCTCACGTAATCAATACAATATACTCCCTCCGTCCCATAATACCTTACCCATTTTGCTACTTTGGGCGTCCCACTTTAAAGTCACACTTTCTTAAAAAAGAAACTTTTTAATACTTCTTTATTCATGGGACCCACTTGTCATACTCACAACAACTATCCACTTACTATTCTCTACCCTACTTTCTCTCTCCTACCCACTCACAACTCCTACTTTAATAATATTATATATATTCACTCCTTATTTTTCGTTATCAACAGTAAACGAGTAACTTAATATGGGACGGAGGGAGTATGCAAAACATTGATGATGAGCGAGTTGGGGATACATATATTAATCATATACATTCAGTATATAATGAAGAAGGATATAAAATTTGTATTATTTGGTTTTTTTTGTATTATGTTACTGAAACAATGTTTAAACAATTAATTTTAGTTTTGCATTTGGTATTTGTATTATATTTGAAAAACTTATCAAGTTTTAACAACTTCTCATGTTTGAATAGATTATAATTATTTAAGTAAAATAATGAAAAATATCGTACATTTTCTTGTCTATTTAAAAATAAATGACATGTTTTTAAATAAAAAAAATATTTATATTTCAATTTTACCACTATTCTCAGATAAAAACAATGTTATGTACCCAAATAATATGCAAAAATATTTTGTGTTTTTTTGCCTAAACTACAAAAGTTTGGCCATTACTGACCGAACCAATCAAAAAGTTCGGTTAGTACCAACCGAATATCCTTCTTATGTTCGGCCATTAAGTTCTATTTAGGGCATTTATTTTTATTTTTTTTATAAAACTCATGTAAAAATAATGTTATATACCCAAATAATAGGTCAAAATATTTTAATTTTTTTTTTTGCCTAAATTACAAAAGTTCGGCTGGTAATGGCCGAACCAATCCCAAAAATCGGCCAGTAGCTGTCGAATTTTATTAATGGTTCGGCTGGGTGTGGCCGAACTTTGTTTTGCTTTTCAGCTGGGTGTTGCCGAACTTTTTTTGTTTTTCGACCGGGGGTGGTCGAACTTTTTTTTTTTTTTTTGGCGGGGAGTGGACGATTCTGGGCAAAAAATCATCTAACTCTGGCCGAATTTTTTGCCACGAAAACAGAATATTTAAAGATAACAATTTAACACATTTATATGGTTATAAAGTGAATAAGTATTTATGAATGAGATTAACAATGAGTTTTATAAAAAAATAAATAATATAAGAATGGATGTATGGATTTAATGGTAGTAGAGTCATTTAATTCTATGACATTTTTGAAATTTTAAAATTACGGATTTACTCAATAATTTTACGTGTCTATATAAGATCATCTACAAAGGTTTCAATACCCTCACAACATTCAGCACCCACTTTTTCCACCTAATAATTCAACCCTGTATTCAATTTTTAACCATACAATGATTTTGTTTAATAAAATTCAACACCCTTCCAACTCACCATCCTATACCTACCACTTTTATTTTATTTTATATTATATTCTTTATTTTTATGATTAGTAAAATAATAATAATTATTATTATTATTTATAATTAAAAAAATACTTCGTACTTAATTAATTTTTTTTAATTGTAATTAAATAAATATTAAAAATGACGATAATTATTATTAAAAAAGGATTTTTCTATTGTGTGCCCATGGGCACATGATAAGGATTAAAGATTCTCTTATCATGTGCCTATGGGCACACAATAGAAAAATCCTTAAAAAAATACATCATACTTATTTAAAAGTAATACATCATTGAAAAATACATTTCACTAAAAAAGAGGAATTTTTTTTTTTTGGAAAATGAAGGATAATTGAGAATTTTATATTGAAAGAGGACTCTATTTATAGAGAAAAAAATTATGAATTTTGGTGTAATTTTTTTTTTTTGATATAAGATAATTGTCTTTGAAAAATCAGTGACCAATCATGATGTGCCAAGTGGCGAAATCTGAAAAAAAAATGCCTGCGCCAGACGCACCTTTGTCGGCGAGTGTCTTCCACGCGCCATTTCGGTCCAATAGAGTTGTGACACGTGGCAAGAATGGCCCCAAAATTTTTTCAATACCTATTGAAAAAATTCAACAAAATCAAAAAAAATTCAATTGTTGAAAAAATTCATTCAATAGCCTACAATGGATTCAACTTAGGGATGGCAATTTTGAATCGAACCGTGGATATTCGAACTGAATCGAACTGAAATTGACGGTTATTAACTGATTTGACTGGATATGGTGCGAGTAATGGAGAATAACCGAAATGAAAAAGTGGGGAACGGTTTGGTTTTGGTATTAGCATTACCCGTCCCATTACCTGAACCGAATGTTACCCGAATTGCTTATTTTAGTAATATAATTTTATCCTTATTCATATAAGTATTTCCCATGATATAGACATCATGTTGGTTGATCATGAGCTGTAGATTTGAAGCTGACTTGAAACAATAGAATTGTTTCCATTTTGCTATATTTCAAACGTTAATTGTTATTTATAGTTTTCTTATTGTAATCTAGTGAATCTTTTCTTATATTTGATAAATTGTGTCATACACAACTATTTAATTTTTTTTGAGCTCTTATGAATTTGATTATATGAGTTTAAGTAGAAAAATTATCCTTTATTAAAGTTAATTTTTGAGTTTTTTTTATCGCTAAAGTGCTTTAAAACAAAATATTAGTTTGACTAATTACTCGCGGGGATTCCCCGATTAACTGCTACCCGTGGGGAATGAGTATGGTATGAAAAATTGATTACCCGCTGGGGAATGGGGCGATATGGGGCACAAAATTGAATTAAAAAATGAGGGTGGTACGATATATAACTGTCCCGAACTGCTCCCATTCCCATTCCTAATTCAACTATTTAAAAAAAAAAATACGCATTCAATAGCCCATTGCAAATGGTATAAATGGTCTAACAATCCTCAAAATTATACTTCCTCCGTCCCTAAATGTTTGTTCCATTTGACTTTTTAAACATTTTAATTTAGTGATTTTGAAGCTTTAATTTTGGTTATTTTTACGAACGCTTTGAAAATTATTGATAATATACACCGGAGAATACTCCGTCCCTAAATGTTACAAGTTTTGAAAATTTAGTGATTTTGCAAATGGTATAAATGGTCTAACAATTCTCAAAATTATAAGTCCAAGGTGGAACCCACCTTTGAAATTGTGATACAGACGGCAGTTTTAAGCTTTCCTGAGCTCCTCTCCAATATCTTTCTCTCTCTAGAAATCTAGAGATGTACTACTATTTCTGCTTTCTCTCTCTACTCTCTCTCTTCAGTGAATAAATTAATTATTTTTCTCAAAGAAAAAGATTGTGCTCCCTTTGTATTCTTTCGGGCCTCTGTGAATTATTTGGTGAAGCAAAAGTCTCATCTTTCACACCTTACAATCACTTTGCAAGATTGAAGAATCTCTAGGGTTTGACAGCATTTAAAGTCAAGGTTTTTCTTATCTTTTTTGATTGTTTTTTTTTTCCTTGAAATCGAATGGGCTTGTTCTGTTATCTGTGTGGTTGATTTTGATCTTCCTTTGGGTTTTCATGTTGTCTTTCTCGATTGATAATTTTTTTCCCATGAACCCAGTTCAATCTGACTTCGCGGCGTTCTTGTTATAAAAAAATTTACCATTTTCTTTATTTTAACCTACCTTTGTGGGTTTTGAATACCTGTTTTAGTTGTAGATTGTACTAATTTTGAGTGTTTATGTTGTGTTCTGGTTTGGGTTTTGGGGATTAGGGTTTTTAAGTTTGATTTTTAGAGATTTAGGGTTCTGATTTTGAAACATGGAGGAGGTTGAAGATGCTAACAAAGCAGCTGTTGAGAGCTGCCATAGAATTCTTAGTCTTTTATCTCAACAACCCCAGGATCAAGTTCTGTACAAGAATCTAATGGCCCAAACTGGAGAAGCTGTCTTTAAGTTCAAGAGAGTTGTTTCCCTTCTTGATGATGGTTTAGGTCATGCTAGAGTGAGAAAAGTCAAGAAAGGTCAAACCCCTTTCCCCTCAAACTTACTCCTAGATAACACCATGCCTAAAACTGATTACCCTCAACCCAAGCCCCTACAGCTCATGTTAGCAAATTCGGTCGAAAATTACCCAAAACAAGAAATGGGTGCAAATGTTAAGAGTGGCTTAACTTTAGGAACCCCTTTGTTAGAATTGAGTTCAAGTGGCAAAACCCCAATTCAAATGCCCCAACAAGTCCAACCTTCAAATTACCAGTTTCTTCAACAACAGCAACAACAGAAGTATCAGCAACAATACCAGATGAAACAGCAGGCCGAAATGATGTTCAGGCGGAGTAATAGTGGGATTAGCCTTAATTTTGATAGCTCCACCTGCACCCCCACCATGTCATCAACCAGGTCTTTTATATCATCGTTGAGTATCGATGGAAGTGTGGCTAATTTGGGCGGGAGCTCGTCCTTCCATTTGATTGGTGGGTCCCGTTCTGCTGATCAGAGCTCGTTTCAACATAAGCGGAGGTGTTCTAGGGGAGATGATGGTAGCATGAAATGTGGAAGCTCTGGTAGATGTCACTGCTCAAAAAAGAGGTCAGTTGTCAATCTGTCAACTTGAAATTTTAGCTTATTTGACTGTATCAATTTCATTGATTTGTTTTTTCCCTGATTGTTTCTTGAACAGGAAACACAGGGTCAAGAGAACTATCAAAGTTCCGGCTATCAGTAACAAGCTTGCAGATATTCCCCCCGATGAATATTCTTGGAGAAAGTACGGTCAGAAGCCAATTAAGGGTTCTCCTCACCCCAGGTACATTTGATGCCTGCTCTAGAAATTATAATTAAGATTGCCTTGAGTTTTACTAGTATCTGTAAGTGTAGTTTGATAGACCGAGTCATTTGTTGAAAACCAAACTTATAAGTGTAATTTCTTTTTATTTACACTTGTCTTAAATTGTGTTAAACTTGAATCCTTTTGGCATGACAGATAGCGATACCATCATGCTTTTTTTATCTTTTGGAAAAAGAATGAAAAGCTTTAGCATAAGTTAGAAATGGAACTCTTCTTTGGGAGTATGTGAGAGCATGGTTTATTCTTTGTCGTTGCTTTAATTATCTCTGTCTAACTACGACATAACCTTAATGGTAATGTCATGGGGGATGTCTATTTGATATTGCTTTCTTGGTAATATGCTACAGGGGTTACTATAAATGTAGCAGCATGAGAGGGTGCCCAGCTAGGAAACATGTGGAGAGGAGTTTGGAAGAGCCATCAATGCTTATTGTCACCTACGAAGGCGAGCATAATCATCCAAGGATACCCTCACAATCTACAAATACATGAAAACTCCGACGGAACAAAAGTCCTCAAGGAGACGGAATTTCAAGAACTTTGTGATGATTGGCTAGAGTGTTGCTCCTGTACATACTTATGGATGGGTTTAGGCATGTGGAGCAAATTGGCAAGTCCAGATCAAAGCCATTATGTCGAGTTCGTGGTCATTGACCGAGAGAAAACACTCCCGATATGTAAGGTCTTTGCAATGTTTTTTATTTATCCTTCAGTTAAATAACTTCTTGCTTTAAAAAAAAATGAAACTAATCTGTTGCTGTAACTTTGGTCTCATATTGACTTAGAATATTTAGACTTGTGTCGGGTTTAATTTTCATCTTTTTTTGAACATGCTTCAATCTTTGTCAATATGTGGCCTATGGGTAGCATACAATGTGGAAACCTTTTGACTATGTGCTCATAGATTATGGAAAATATTCACTTTGGGTTGTTAGCTTTTGTTTTGAGGTGTTTTGAAAGGTGTTGCTTTCTTGACGTTTTGATCCATGGCATTAGGCACTCTTAAAATAGTTTGGTTATTATCCTTTAAGTGATGTTAACATCCATAAATCGAAATGTTTGGACGGATTAGGTTCGTGCCTGGTCAAAATTGACGGGTTGAATGAATTTTTTTCCTCTCAAGATAGGAAGATGTTAATACACATACAGTCATCCTCGCCTTTTTGGTTCGTGATGTTGACTTTAGTCAATGTTGAAGGAGGTTTCTAAATTTGTTTCTTTCTGGTTCGTCGGGAAGTCTACTTTAGATGATGGAGTAAGTTGATTTGTCCATTATTTTAGGATCTGAATCCTAGTTTTGGCAATGAAGAAAGGATAGGCGGATGGTTTTGTTCTTGACTTCTTGTTTGCTTGCTGGTTGTCTTTGTTGCTTGTTTAAATCTTTAGGTTTTGTCTTTCATGTTATTTAGAATTTGAATCAAATAAGTAACATATACTCTTCCTCCGTCCCACCTCAAATTGGATTAACTTTTTGGACACGGTGATAAAGGAAAGTAAAGTATGAGAGGTGTTGCGAGTATGAAATCTAAAATAGGAAGAAAGAATGAGTGAAAGAAATAGTAATTATTTTTTTTTATCATTTTGGGAAGTCTTTTTTCAAAATTTAAACATTTTAAATTTATTTTTAACCACCCCCACCCCCCGGGTCGGGTAAAAAAAATTAATCATTTTAAATTTAGTTTTAACAGCCCCCACCCCCTCCCCCGGCCCAAACCCACCCCTACCCCCCACCCCACCCCACTCACTACTACCACCCCCTACCCCCACCACACTCCCCACCCCACCGTCGGGTCAAAAAAATTAATTTATTTTTGAAAATTATTTTTTCTAGCCGAGTAATTCAAAAGAAAAAAAAAAGAGTTGAGCTTATCGGGTTATTCGAGTCGACCCGCCTCATTCAACCTGTATGTTAAATCCGCCTCATTCAAACCGTATGTTAAATGGTTTGTAGCAGGTATTACTCGTTTTAACCCGTTACCCGCTTTAACCCGGCTTAACCAAATTAAACCCAACCCGACTGTCAGGTCTATCTTTTGGGAAGTCTGATTTGAGGTGAGACAAACAAAAATGGGAAAAATGTTCGATTTGAGGTGAGACGGGAGGATATTTGACAGGGAAATGTATTTGAAAATGGAAAGAAAATGGTGTCGACATCCCTATATTTCTAATAGAGGTTGATGCTTTTGAGTTTTGATGCTTTTAAAAATGACAAATAATTGCATCAGTATCATTTTCAAGGAACCCACATCCATTCATTGCTGTTGACTGACTATGATCCCATTTAAAATAAAGTTGTTTTTAACAAAAAAAGCCTCTATCTGATTGATTGAGATTACTTTTTTGTCTTTTTTTTTTTTTTTTGTCATCAACACTCGAAGAACGTAATTTGTACAATAATTTTAAATTGATTTAATTATACTAATAAAAAATTTAAAATTTATTATCGATACATTATTATAAATAATATTAATAACAATTTTTAGATGGTCAACTGGATAAATAAATCATCTTAAAAATATTTTGCGTTCAAGACAATAAAGTAGGGGGAGTATTATATTTTTCTTGATGTGTTTTTGACATGAGTAGATAAATATCTCGGCTAAGGGAATACTAAATATTATTGATATAGCATTAAATAAAAAAAATATAAAAAACAGAGATAGTGATATTAACAATTAATTATTTATGAATTTTATAATAATAATAAATCATGTATCCAAAACCTTGATAGAAATAGTCGGAATCACATACAAGTGGGTAAAGGGAATGAGAGATGATTATTATTTACACACAAGAAAAATCATACTTAGATTAATAATTGAGTAATGACCCATGCCATGATACGCAAGGGCCAATGGGCTTCGCCGCAAATACCCAACCCCAACCCTAACCCTAACCCTATCCCTGTCCCTGTCCCTCCTCTTCAAATAGGCCCGTCTCAATAATTATCTAGACTCTATGCTAAACTGAATATAGGGCCATTATTATATATATACTCCCTCCGTCCCACTTCATTTGAGACAAAAAAAAAAGGCACAACTATTAAGGAAAAGTGATGTAAGAAAGAGAAAAAGGTAAATGTTGTGAGTATGAAAAATTAAATAGGAGAGAGAATGAGTGGGAGGAATAGTTAGGAGAGAGAATGTTGTGAGTGAAAAAGTAAAATAGGAGAGAGAATGAGTGGGGTAAATAGTGAAGATTCCTTTCCATTTTGGGAAGTATCAATTGAAGTGGGACGGACCAAAAAGGAAATAAGTATCAATTGAAGTGGGACAGAGGGAGTATAAAATAAAAGAAAAAATGATATGTTGAACACTTTGTAGGGATTCGATTTTGACACCTCTAGTATGTATATAATGAAAGTTATTCAACCAAGCTAGCAACAATACTTGTTATGATATCTCATCAATTTTTTTATATTTAATACTAGCAACTTTGGGCTAAATTTAAGGAATGGAGGAAAATATGAGGCTCATAAAATTATGGGCTCCGTGCAATTGGGCTTCTTGCACATCCTAATAATCGGGCTTGGTCTCTCCAAATATATATTTTTTCTAAGTTCCTCTGTTTCATTCGATTTAAGATTTTCTTTTTTGACAAAAAATTAAGAAATATAATTATTTTTATGTTAAAAAGTGGATGAAGATGAAAAAAAGGGAGGGTTTCACCTTTTTGCTTAACTTCTAATCCTCCCCCCGATACGATTGTAGAAAATAGGTTTGGGCCCAGTTAGCAAAATTAGGCCCAATAGGAAGGAATGGGCCAAACCTGCTAAGTCCAAGTTCCGTGAACATACTCACAACAGTGAGGCGACATGTGTGATCAAGGCGGCATGGGCAATCATGTGAAATAACGGAAGCTTGTGTTAAAACAAGTGGTGACATTTTTGTAAATAATTTAAACTTGTTTTAAAATACATGAAGACATTTTTTTAAATAACTAAAATTAGTTATAAAACACTAACACTCTTTAACACTATCACTGATACTATTTACCCCAACACCGACACTATTTTTTACATTAATACTGACACTTTTTTACGCATATATTCCCTCCGTCCGACACGAGTGAATAACAAAAATTATGACACAAGAATTAAGGAAAAGTATAAGAGAGAAATAGTGAGAGTAGGTGTTTCTAAGTATGAAAAAATAATATGAGACAGAATAACTGGGAGGAATAGTAATTTGATTGATATTGTGACTATAAAAATAAATTAGGATAGAAATAAGCGGAAAGAATAGTGTAAAAACTTTGTCATTTTAAGACAGTATCCAGTCACATGAAACGGACGAAAAAGAAAACAATTTTTCACTCGCATGTAATGAAGGTATTACTATTTAACCGACGCTCTTTATTAGAACTAACACTAGCAATATCTAACATAAGCTTTGACACTCATTCATTGACAGTCAATGCGCAACTCACAAAGTCAGTTTATGAATGTCAGTTGAAATATTTATAAAGTTCTATAGAAAAAACGTGTTTTTTGACATACTAAATATTCAGTTTAAAATAATTACCTTATTTTGAATGAAAAATATTTAACTTTCAATTTAATCTTATAGTGGATGTTATTGTATTTTAATAAATGAAATAAATTAAGAGAAAATGATAATTATTAAGAAAAAAAATAAAAATAAAAAGGGAGGGGGTTACAAGATAATGGGCGTGGTTATTTGCAAGGCACCTTATTTGCAAGGCACAAAAAATGGACAAAAATGTCCCTCTCGTACGCAGACGTTTCGTGTGATTATACACGACGTTGTCAGATATGTTTCGTATGAAAATACACGAAATGTATTGAGTTATTTCGTGTAGATTTACACGAAATATTAACAATTATTTCGTGCATTTTCATACGAGATAGAATGACCAGTTTCGTGTATAGGCATACGAAACAACCTAAACATTGTTCCATTGTGTTTCGTGTGCCTATATACGAAATTTTTGGAACCATTTCGTGTAATTTTACACGAAATGTTGTGAAACATCTCGTGTAAAATTACACGAAATAATCACAGTCCAGAAACATATTTCGCACTTCAATTTCAAACCCAGTTCATCAATGGAATTCTAAACAACAAATTCAAACCCAGTTCATCAACATCTCATTCTGGGTGTATCGTGTCACACAGTGATCCAATCTGTAAGGAGTAGTTGAAGAGAGAGAAAGATAGAGTTCTAGAGAGAGAGCACGGTAATCGAACGGGATAGAGAGAATGGGAGAGAGCGCTGGTGGTGGGTGCTGCCCGCCGATGGATCTGTTCCGGTCAGAACCGATAGTTCAATTCAAATTGTGGGGAACCGCCTCCTTCACACAGATGAACAGTATGAAAACCCTAGATTCTGGTAAAACAACTAAAGCTCCAATCCAAAATCACGCAATTCAAAGCATAAACAGCATCAATTAAACTAGTGCAAATTACACCTACGATACATAAAGTTCGATATACTAAAATTAGGTAAAGAGGAGGATCAAAGAGAAGCTGGTGAACGGTGTTGAAGGGAATGAGAGAAATTGAGAGGGTTTTACTTTATATATGAGGGCAGTTAAGTCATTTTCATGTGCCTTGTATAAACCGTGTCTTGCAAATAAAATTCACCCAAAATAATGTAAGACTGCAAATTTTCTGTAGAATGGAAAAAAATAAAAATAAAGCGAGAAAGAGTAATTCGAATCCAACGGTGCAAATAATTTGTACATAAAGGGTAGAGTAGTAAATTACATCCAAAATGGTTGTGGACACCGCCAGCAACTTCTACGAACACCAAAATAAATTATATCGGCCGGGTGATCAGAATAACGGCGCCGGCAGGTTCAGATCAAACAGAAAAGGCTTTTTCTCCGTCTTCATTTCCATGCCCTGCTTATTCATAACCATACCAACAGTCTCTATCATATAACCCGCATACTCCGAATGCGGCGCCGGTACCGTACCTGATCGGATGAAATTCCGATCACCGTGGCCGGCTGTCAAGAGCGACGAATCATGCCATGGCTGCAGATGACTAGAAACAACCGGCGGCGGAAATGCTTGGCCGGAGAAGGCGACGCCGTGAACGAAATTGGTCCTCGCCTTGGGACCACGGAGGCTCCTAGCTGCTTCATCGTAAGCCATCGCAGCTTGCTCAGCCGTATCAAAGGTACCGAGCCACCGTCGATTTTTCGTCAAAGGATCGCGAATCTCGGCCGCGAATCGGCCCCAAGGACGCTTACGGACACCTCGGTAGCGACATGAGAGGGAAGACGACGGCTTCTGATTCTGCTTCGGCGCCGGAAGCGGCTGACATTCAGTGGTGGCGGCGCTGATGAAGGAGGGATTGTCGCGGAGGTGGAAGGGGAGCGTCTGCGTGTCGACTGACATTGGGAGTTGTGGAGGTAAATTCGAAGAGTTAGGGTTTTGGGGTTATTTATAGTGAGAGGGGGTTGGCTTCCTTAAGGCCGACATGTTAGTAAATTGTTTTTTATTTACTTTTGGTGTGGTGAAAAAAGGGGGGGGGGTGGTAAGTGAAATTTCAAATTACCTTCAGTCAAAAGGTGAAATAAATGACACGTGCTGCGTAAGATTTATACTCCTTGGACTTTTCATATTCATGGACTTTTGCAGTGTGAACTGATTAGCCACTGAATTTATGTACTCATTCCGTTCCAATAATTGCTTCATTTTTTTGGGTGGGTAGATAAATTATGAAAATAGAAGGAAAAAAAAATGTTATGAGTGTAATTTGAAAATAGGAGAGAGAATTAGTGGAGGGAATAATAAATTATAATGGTGTTGTGAATATTAAAATAATGTAGGAGAGAGAATGAGGGGAGAAAATAGTAAAAAAATTTTGCCAAAAAAAAAAAGGTGAATCTTCTAACAAGACGCCCTTTTGGGTAAGTAATTAGTAAAACTTTAATTGGGACGAAGGAAGTATTTTTAGTTGGATTTCTTAAAATAAAAATCAACAAATTCAGTAAACGATTTTTCTAATATTTGTCCGTCCTAAAAACTAATTTTAACAGTGATATATATATATATATATATATATATATATATATATATATATATATATATATATATATATATATATACTCCTCCGTCCCGAACAATCTTCACAAACACTGCCAGACCTGGCTTTTAAGGAGGGAGTATTATATTGAAAGTGTTGTGAGTGTGAAAATAAAATAGGAGAGAGAATGAGTGGAGAGAATAGTAAATTATAATGGTGTTGTGAGTATTAAAATAATGTAGGAGAGAGAATGAGTGGAGGGAATAGTAAAGATTCCTTTCCATTTTAGGTAAATTTTAAATGTGTGAAGTAAGTTTTGGGACGCCCAAAAGGGAAAGTGTGAAGATTGTTCAGGGACGGAGGGAGTATATATATATATATATTCTCCCTCCGTCCCGAAACAATCTTCACACTTTCCCTTTTGGGCGTTCCAAAACTTACGTCACATATTTAAAACTTACCTAAAATGGAAAGGAATCTTTACTATTTCCTCCACTCATTCTCTCTCCTATTTTATTTTCACACTCACAACACTTTCAATATAATACTCCCTCCTTAAAATCAGTGCAAACAGTGTTTGTGAACATTGTTCCGGGTATATATATATATATATATATATATATATATATATATATATATATATATACTCCCTCTGTCCCGCTACAAACCGCACACTTTCTATTTTGGGTGTTCCATTACAAACCGCACACTTCTTAAAATGGCAAATAATCTTTACTATTTCCTCCACTCATTCTCTTTCCTACATTATTTTAATACTCACAACACCATTACTCCCTCCGTCCCACTATAGTTGACACCCAAGGAGTGGGCACGGGAACTAAGAAGAAACAATTAAATAAAGAAAATGTGTGGTAGAAAATGAAGAGAGAGAATGAGTGGGGTAAATAGTAGTGTTGGTTGAATAAATTGAGTGGTGGAAAATGAAGAGAGAGAATTAGTGGTGGGGTCCATCTAATATAAAAATACTCCCTCCGTCCCGGAACAATCTTCACAAACACTGTTTGCACTGGTTTTAAGGAGGGAGTATTATATTGAAAGTGTTGTGAGTGTGAAAATAAAATAGGAGAGAGAATGAGTGGAGAGAATAGTAAATTATAATGGTGTTGTGAGTATTAAAATAATGTAGGAGAGAGAATGAGTGGAGGGAATAGTAAAGATTCCTTTCCATTTTAGATAAGTTTTAAATGTGTGAAGTAAGTTTTGGGACGCCCAAAAGGGAAAGTGTGAAGATTGTTCCGGGACGGAGGGAGTATAAAAACTAGGTTATTTTTAGAAGGTGTCAAGTGAAGTGGGACGGCCCAAAATGGAAAGAAGTGTCAAGTATAGTGGGACGGAGGGAGTATATTACTATTCCCTCCACTCATTCTCTCTCCTATTTTACTTTTACACTCACAATATTTATATCATTATTTTTTTCTTAATCCCCGCGCAAACAGTAACAGTGCGATTACTAGCGGGACGGAGGGAGTATATATATTTATATACTCCCTCCGTTCCACGTTAGTGTGGATCAAGATTTTGGGCACACAAATTAAGAAAAAATAAGAGAGATAAATAGTGGAAGGAGGTGTTTGTGAGTATGAAAAACTAAATATGAGAGAGAATGAGTGAGAGGAATAGTAAGTTAATTAGTGTTGTGAGTGTAAAAGTAAAATAGGAGAGAAAATGGGTGGGTGAAATAGTAAAGATTCTTTGTCATTTTGAACAGTCCACACTCACCTGGGACGACGAAAAAGGAAATAAGTCCACACTCACCTGGGACGAAATATATATATATACTCCCTCCGTTCCAGTTGAGTGTCGACTTATTTCCTTTTTAGCGGGACGCGGGACGAAGGGAGTATTTTAATAACCTTAGATTTTCTATGTAATTTTTTATAACTATATGGATTGGTTACCATAATTATGTTTTATCTTACTTCATACTCCTCCGTTTCATGAGTGTATAAACTTATTTTTTTCGTCTGTCTAAATTTCTCAAAATGTCAGTTTTTTAGATTATATTCAATGAAACTCGCTTTTCATATTATTACTTAGTTATTTATTGTGTACAAAATTTTAGTCAACACTCACATGAAACTAAGGGTGTATGCCTTATGACACACGTTAAGAAATAATAATAAATGGGATTATAATTTTGGGGCAAGGAAAATACTCCCTCCGTCCCGCTGATTACTTCACCCTTTTGGCTCCGGCACGCAAATTAAGAAAGTGGGTGGGAAGAAAAAATGTTGTGAGTGTAATTTGAAAATAGGAGAGAGAATGAGTGGAGGGAATAGTAAATTATAATGGTGTTGTGAGTATTAAAATAATGTAGGAGAGAGAATGAGTGGAGGGAATAGTAAAGATTCCTTTCTTGAAAAGGAAAGGTGAAACTTTGATGGGGCCCAAATGGCAAAAAGTGAAGTTATCAGCGGGACGGAGGGAGTATAAATTAATTAGAAGTTTTAAAATTAAAATTTCCACTCTTTTTAAGTGGGAATATTTTAGAAAGACTCTCTGCGTATTCCATACCATATCTTTGCCAGTACGATTAGGCAACTAAAACGAAGTCAATAGACTTATTTTGGAAGGAAGTGAGTCGTCTCATAGGCACGTTTAAAATTATTGTTTCTAGATTTTTATTTATTTTTTCAAACTTATGCACAATGATGATTTTTATAAAAAAAATTGAATTTAAATGAGACGATAGCATTGGCAAAGGCACATTAAATATTAAATTGAAGGGGTCATGTGACCCCATAATTTTTGAAATAATATTTTTGTTAGTGTTTAATTTTTTAATTTGATCCAAATGTTACGCCATCAACAATTTGACTCCCAAAATAAAATTTTTAATATTGTATTCGTTCCGCGATAAATTTTTTATTTTCTTTTTTGATAAAATAAATAATGAGACACACTTGTTATTTTCATAACAAAAACTTTCTACTCACTTTCTCTCTTCTACTTTACGTTTCATTTTTATAATATTTACTTTTTCTTAATTTATGTATAAAATGAAACTAAAAATCCTATTGTGTGACGGAGATAATATTTTTAATTTGACCACCTTCTATCAAAATATGATCCCCATCTTTCAAAATTTTGGCTTCCCCACATATAAAAAGAGTACTCTACGTTCCCAAAAATCTTATCGATTTATTATCATAAATATGAGAATTAAAGAATAATGTTCAAAAGGTAGGTGTTGTGAGTGGGTAAAAAAGAAAAATGTTTGTAGGAATTAGATAATTGTTGCGAGTACGATAATTAGATCTCATTAATAAAAAAATCTTATAATATTTTTTTTAAAAAAATATAATTTTTCAATGAAATATCCTAACAGAAAATTTTGGGAAAAACCTGTTTCTGTTGGGTTTCGAGGGTCCGTGCGCAGCGGAATAAGCAATAACTCGAAAAACCCCAAGCCCTAGAATCCGTTCTAGATGAATAATTAAGAGAGATGAAATAAAATTACCAACCTTGAATGCTTTTGCCTTTGATAAACTTGACCCAACTCCAGATTGAATGATCTTGTTAATCCTTGATGAACGAACGGGAATCACGAACCAAAGATCTTGATGAACGAAGATCCTCTATGTTTATCCACGCGCGGAACGAACCCTAGAACTCTTCTAGGAGGATTGCTAGATCCAATTGATTGAAACACCTTTCAATCAATGAAGAACAATGGATTTGGTGGTGTTTGATTCTCAATTCTCAATTGAAATCTACCACTCTAAGTGTTTCTCTCAAGCCAAAACGTTCTAATGACGGCTAGGGCAACCAGGGGTAAGTATTTATACGTTATAAAACTTTTCCCCTCGCGAAAACCCTAGTTTTAAGTCAATTCCGCGTCAGTCCAGTGCCCAGGGGACGAGTCGTCCCCCAGGGGACGAGTCGTCCCCCTGGCGCACCCAGCCTTCGACCGCTTCCCCCTTAAGGGGAATAGTTGGTTCGGCACTGGGACGAGTCGTCCCACGAGAACAAAAACTCCATATTCTTCATTTTTGACAATTCGTTCGATGCGTGTGACCCCATAGGACCATACTATGTTGGCAATGAGTCCAATCACATCGATCCTCATAAGACATGAGCGGACTCTAGCAAGCCATCATGCCTACCCAAATAGTATAATATCAAGTTCGATTTTCCTATATAGAACATATCACAATCCCATTGTCACACGATGTTATATTGAACATGAGTCATGGTCCACGGCAACTCATATTGTTCAATGCTTTCTCGTTACCAAGTAAATTGATTAATCGAATGATATTAATCACATTAATTCATTCGGGCATGGCCATGCACTACATCAATCTTACTTACGAGTGGCCTAGAAAACATCTCTCTTTACAAGGGACAATTTCCATCTTGACTTATCATTCTTCCCAACAAGAATCATACCATGCCAATGATAGCCCTTATTGTCATCCGGTTAAAGACAACGTTAAACTATATCAAACATGATATTCATCGAGCGGAAGACGATGATAATCTCGTGTCAAAGGATATCAATGATATGACTATATGAGATTTAATTATGACATATGACCATGACATAAATCTCATAATGGGTCAAGTCCAGACCTTGTTCTCTAACAAGTACCCATGAATCTAATGTGCATCTCCATGCATATAATCATCACATGATTATCCATTAGACTTCATACTAGTGCTTCATAAGTACTAGGGACACGATTATTATAACTAAACATGCAAACACATATAATAATCAAAGAAGCAATCTCATATATAAATGAACAATGACATTACATAAAGGTCTATCTCTATAGGCCTAGGGCACTAACACCTACAGTCTCCCACTTGCACTAGGCCCAATCATTCATGTATCTTATACCCATGGACCTAACATGACCATCATGTTTAGCTTGTGGTAAAGGCTTGGTGAGAGGGTCCGAAATGTTGTCATCCGTTGGTACCTTGCATATCTTGACGTCCTCCCTTTCACAGAGTTTCTCGAATGAGGTGGAAGCGTCTCAAAGTGTGTGTGGATCGCTGATGTGACCTTGGTTCTTTTGCTTGGGCAATAGCACCATTGTTGTCACAACGCTCTATCGGGTTAGTGATACTCGGAACGACTTCTAAGTCACTAACGAACTTCTTGATCCAAACCGCCTCCTTAGCCGCATCGATCTTTGCTATGTACTCGGCTTGTTGTAGAATCAGCAACAGGTGCTGCGCTTGGAACTCTTCCAACAAACAGCACCTCCATTTAGCATAAACACAAAACCATCGCGATCTATAGTCATCTTTGTCGGTTTGGAAGCTTGCATCTGTGTAACCCTTTACAACCGCATCATCTTCTATTCCTCCAAATACCAAGAATACATCCTTAGTCCTTCTTAAGTACTTAAGGATATTCTTGGCAACTATCCAATGGTTCTCACCAGATCGGGATCGTATCTACTCGTTGCGCTTAGAGCGTACGAGACATCGGGTCTAGTACATAACATGGCATACATGATAGACCCAATTGCCGAAGCATATGGTATATCACTCATCCTCTTTCGCTCATCATTTGTCTTAGGACAATGAGTCTTGCTAAGAGTAATGCCATGTCTCATTGGCAAGTATCCTCTCTTAGAATTTTCCATCTTGAATCTTCTAAGGACCTTGTCAATATATGTACTCGACTCAAACCAATCATCCTTCTTGATCTATCTCTATAGATCTTGATAACAAGGATATAAGCCGCCTCACCCATATCTTTCATTGAGAAACATTTTCCTAACCAGGACTTTACAGTCTCAAGTGCAGGAACATTGTTTCCAATGAGTAAGATGTCATCGACATATAACACCGTAAATAGCACTATGCTCCCACTTATCTTCTTGTATACACAAGGTTCATCTTCGTTTTGATGAAGCCAAACTCTTTGGACCGATTCATCAAAACGTAGATTCCAAACCGAAGCTTGCTTCAATCCATAAATGGATCTCTCGCAACTTACACACTTTGTTAGAATCCTTTGGATCGACAAACCCTTCAGCCGTATCATATATACATCCTCAAGTAGGTTTCCGTTAAGAAACGCTGTTTTGACGTCCATTTGCCATATCTCATAGTCGTAATATGCGGCTATGGCAATTAGGATTCTAATAGACTTAAGCATCGCTACGGGCGAAAAGGTTTCATCATAGTCAACGCCATGAATCCGCCTATACCCCTTAGCAACTAGCCTAGCCTTATAAGTATGTACCTTCCCATCCATGTCGGTTTTCTTTTGAAAACCCACTTGCACCCTATGGTTTTTACACCTTCGGGTGGATCAATCAAGTTCCAAACTTGATTATCGTACATGGATTTGATTTCGGATTCCATGGCTCCTAGCCACTTGTCCGAATCAGAGTGGACATCGCCTCTTGATAGGAAGTAGGTTCATCATTCTCAATGATTTCTACTTCATTACTTTCCGTCATGAGAAATCCATATCTCTCGGGTTCGGATCGTATCCTATCCGATCTGCGAAGAACTTGTGTATCTTGAACCGGTTCCACAACGGCTTGTGAACTTGGTTCCGTCTCTACTATTGGTTCCTTGTCATTTTCGGGTTCTTGAATTTCTTCAAGATCAATTTTACTCCCACTAGTTTCTTTAGAGAGAAACTCTTTCTCTAGAAAGACACCATTTCGAGCAACAAACACTTTGTTCTCGGATTGGTTGTAAAATAGATATCCTTTCGTTTCCTTGGGATAACCGACGAAAATACATTTATCGAATCTAGGTGCAAGTTTATGTTCGAAACCAATTTCTTTACATAAACCTCACAACCCCAAATCTTCATGAAAGATAAGCTAGGCTTTCTTCCATACCACATCTCATGTGGGGTTTTAGGAGCCGATTTAGTAGGGACCTTGTTAAGTGTGAAAGCGGATGTTTCCAGTGCGTGTCCCCAAAAGGAAATAGGAAGGTTCACTTGACTCATCATTGATCGAACCATATCTAATAGAGTTCGATTTCTCCTCTCGGACACACCATTCCATTGTGGTGTTCGGGTGGAGTAAGTTACAGAAACAATTCCACAACTTTTCAGATGATCGTCAAATTCTTGGCTCAAATATTCACCACCTCGATCGGATCGAAGTGTTTTAATAGTTTTGCCAAGTTGATTTTGTACTTCACTTTGAAATATTCTAAATATCTCAAAAGCTTCACTTTTGTACTTCATCAGATAGACGTAGCCATATCTTGATAAGTCATCGGTGAACGTTATGAAGTATCGAAATCCTCCCCTAGCAATGCTATTCATGGTCCACATACATCGTATGTACAAGAGCCAACAAATCACTAGCCCTTTCACTACTCTTAGTAAAAGGTGCTTTAGTCATCTTGCCCAATAAACAAGACTCGCAAACATCATATGATTCATAATCACATGAGTCTAAATATCCATCTTTATGGAGTTTAGAGATGCGTTTCTCGTTTATGTGCCCAAGACGGCAATGCCATTTATATGTGTCATTCACATTATTTGGTTTGGATTTCTTACTAACATGATAGACATTATCAACATTATTCTCAACATCCAAGACATAAAGGCCATTAAAAGAATGAGCAACACAATAAAGCATGTCATTCAAATAAATCGAAAATCTCTTATTCGCAATAAGAAAATTGTAACCCTCATTGTCTAAACATGAAATAGAAATAATGTTTACGCTCAAATCCGAACATAATAACAGCTTATTTAAAACTAAAATTAATCCGCTTGGTAAAGTGACTTCGTAAGTCCCTACGGCCCAATGCGTGCAACTCTTGCTCCATTTCCAACCCGTAGATCTACTTCACCCTCTTTGAGCAACCTTCTATTCTTTAGTCCCTGCACATTTAGGCAAATGTGAGATCCACATCCGGTATCTAATACCCAAGAACTAGAGGTAGAAAGTAAAATATCTATCACATAGATACCAAGTCATGGCAATCTCATTGCCCTTCTTCTTCATCCTTCCCGATAAAGCTTGCGATTACGCCTCCAATGCCCAGTTTCCTTGCAATGATAGCACACCGCATCCTTTTGGGATTTGGGTTTAGGCTTCTCAGCAACGGCAACCTTTGCCTCCGGTTTAGCAACTTTTGCTTTACCCTTGTTTTTGAACCCCTTTCCTTTATTCACCATCAACACTTGATTGGTTTTCTTGGTAATATTGTTCTCTGCATTCTTTAGCATCCCATGCAATTCAGACAGATATTTATTCATCCCATTCATGTTATAATTCAGAACAAACTGATTATAACTCTCAAGGAGTGAATGCAATATCATATCCGTAGCCAGCTCTAACTGGATAGGATACCCAAGCCTCTCAAGATGTTCGAGGTGACCCTTCATCTTCAACACATGAGGCCCAACAGGTTGTCCTTCAATCATCTTGCATGAATGAAGAGCCTTCATAGTGTCAAACCTTTCCGTACGTGCTTGCAACTGGAACATTTCCTTCAAATGATTTCCCAAATCATAGGCTTCCATGTGTACAAGGTCCTTCTGAAGAGCCTTTGTGAGGACCCCGACCCGGAACCTACACGTGTTCCGAGTTGGAGCGCCCTCAAACTAACCCGAAAACACTAAACTTTTAAAACTTTACTTTGACTTTCAAACATAAACATTAATAATATAACATTTCAAACTAACTCCACTCTACTCCACATCGGAGGAGGAGATAACTAACTTTGAAAAGTAACAACCTGTTTTAATTACAAAGACTTTAGTTATAACGTACAAACTAAGTTTTATACTCATAAACTCCATAAAGGAATTATACCAAAATACATTCTTTACACCAACCTATACGTACCCTGACAAATCCCAAAATACCACGTACCAACTCCTTTCCGTCCTCACTTGGCCGGTCCGCCTGTCTCAGGATCTAAAACAAGAAAGGGAGAGGGGTGAGAATAAATCTCAATGAGCTATTATGATATGCAAAGAAGATGCCAAACAAAGTGCAACACATAGCATGGTAGCACATAACACACTAGGAAAGCGGTAAACACATTCCGTTACCTTGGTTTACCTTTCCCGTCCGAACAATAAGTCGTATAACCGTGGGTACCAATACTCCACTACATCTCGTGAATGCATATTCACCGGATCCCATACCATGTAATCGAGACAGTTATGCTTATAACTCATCTCCGTGAACTGCTTAGGCATATTCACATCTTATAAAACCCGTTTTCCAGGGAAAATATAAGACATCGGCATTCCTATGAACCGACCGCACATATCCATAGTGCCGAACCCCGATCTGCGCCGCAGAGGGGGAGAGGTCACAGTATGATGAATCTTCAATCACTTAGAGAACAAATCAATAACTGATTGAAATCCATTATACCCCCCATTCACATAAAATATCAACAAATTCAAGCACATAATAGATACTTGAAATATGATCCACAAACGGGATAGCAATATAACCACATGGTAAAATATACTCATGCCAATCAATGCCATAATGCAACATTTAAGTAATACACTACGCATGGTATCATCAACAAATATGAATGATAACAAATAAATTCACAAATGGAATAACCATACAACTACATAGTAAACATATCCACACATTGGGATAACATAACAACTTGTCAAATATTCCACACTTGGGAGCCACATAACACTTGCCAAATAATCCACAAAGGGGATAAACAATATAGTCACATGGTAAAATAGAATATCTGGAAATGATCATTACATATTTAGTTTATAAAACCAATTCCATTTGAGAGATCACCTAAAAATACTCAATTTGGACTCTTGAACCATCCAATTTCGAGTCCGTATGAATTAACTATGATTTATTCAATTTCCACTCAACTTCTAACGTACAATACTACCTGCTGTAACCAAATCAGATTTTTGGGACATAAGGATAACTTCTTTAGCTATGAAACCATCACATTCAGAAAGTACTCAGAAAAACACCCAATTTAGACCCAAGAACCATCCAATTCCGATTTAATATGATTAAGTTATGACCATCACAAGATTGCTAAACGAATTCCGGTTCGAATTGAAGTTAGGATTTCTGGGGTCTTGGGCGACCGCCCAAACCTCTTGGGCGACCGCCCAAGAGGGTTTTCAAGGAAATGTGAGTTTCTGCCAGCATGGGCGGCCGCTCGGACCCCTTGGGCGACCGCCCAAGCCTCTGCCGGCCCAAACTTAGGTTTTTAACCCCTTTAACCCTAGTTCTTCCTTCCCTCTACCATTGATTATTCAAGAACACCCAAGAACACCTTCATTTCACCAAATCCCAAACAAACATGTAAACTCCAAAACCAAGTAACCCTAGATTATTTATCACTACTATTTCTACCCATTTCACCATTTCAATTAGATTCTAACTTTCCAAATCAAATTCCACCCATTCCATTAAGTCTAAATCAACTCCCATAAACCACAACCTCTTTATTTTTAAGTCATTAACCCATTTCCTAACTCCAAGAAGATTTCTAAAACATATAACAACAATCACAACACCAAGAACAACAATAGATAGTTCATGAGCACATAAATGAAAGGAGGTCATAACAACTCACCTTAGGGTTTGAAATGGGAGGTTGATCTTTCTAGCTAGATGAATTTCCCAAGAGGATCCAACTTCAAAGGTGCTCCTAGACTTGAAAATGGTGGAAGAATGGCTTGACTTCAAGAAGAGGGGTTGATATCTCCCATGGAGGTTTCTATGCTTTGCTAGGAGAGTAAGGAGTGGAAAATGAAGAAGGAGGAAGAAGAGGGTAAGAGGAGGATGATGGAGAGGGGACAATGGAGGAGGGGGGCCGGATGAGGGAGTATGGGGGGAGGGCACTTGGAGGCCTAGGAAGAGAGTAAGAGTTTGGCCCCTCCCCCTTCAAATAAAGGAAGCCCCACCAACAAATTAAAATAAATCATTTATTAATCAAAGCCTTCCCATTTTAAAATAAATTGACTCCTTTAATAATTAAAGACTTTCCTCATTTAATTTAAACCCTCCTTTCAAATTCATTATTCCACACATTTTAACTTCATCATACACATTATTTATTTTCTATTTTTATTTTCCTTTAAGGTGCTTTATGTACTTTCTCTAGCAATCCTAAGGTTCTAAAAAATCATTCCAACCATCTTATCATAAAATAAGAAATTAAGACATATTTGATCACATAAAAAAAAAAATAATTTAAAGACATAAATGAACACATAAAGTTAACATAAATTTTTAAAAGCATATAATAAAATACTGAAATTGGTGCCTAGGGTCAGGGTCGTTACAGCCTTACACATGGTCGCAAGCATCAGGCAACCAACATCAATAGAATCATCCATATGCTTCTTATGTTGGTCCCTTTCCGCTTTAGTTGCATTAGCAGCCGGCTCGGGTGGAACGGGTCCATCGAGAATGTACAACTTCCTTTCTTGTTTGAGAACAATTCCCAAACTGCGGATCCAATCCACATAGTTATTGCCATTCTCCTCTAACTTGTCCTTCTCGGGACCGATCGCGATGACATGTTTTGATTATTGTTTACAGCCATTGATCTACAAAGATATGCAACAAGATATGAACACATATAAGTACCAATTCATTTAAGAGATTAATTAACGTATTTCACAAATACTCCCACTAAATTATATAACCTTCTTATACAAATATGTATAATATAATTTAATAGGCTAAGACCCAACTTTAATTTAATTTCAAGTCGGCTATGGCACGACTGCTCAAAATTAAACTAAAAAGGTAGATAACATTTATCAATCATATCTATATATGACTCTTAGATCATTATGAGATTATAGACATCTTATGTCACATGTTTCAATCTCATCTTATGCCTTAGGCCCAAAACCGTTTTGATAGCCTAATTGAGTTCAACCATGTTAAACGTATAGCAACCACTATTTGCTCATCTTGATCATACAAAGATAGAATTAATGCACCTCGCTATGGCGAGCCCACATAAAACTACCCGTGTACTCACAAGTGTTTAAACATGGGTGGCATAAAACAAACTCAAATTACAAAGAAGGTTCAATTTTTCATGCTTATCAATTACATCCCAAGGTTGATTCATGAAAACTATATGAACATAATTATGAACATGGAATGATGCAACACATATTACATTTGATCGGTAATTACTAGTACGCGGCCACGTGCTCCAAGATTATCCCACACTTCCATCGAAGTGCACGTGGGGAAGGTTTTGGTGTCCGGCCAATATACCAAGTAATACATCACAAATATCCTAGATTAATCACATTAATCATATCAATGAAATTGACATCCCATAATCTAGATTAATCATATTAATCATATATATTACAATTTCATAATCATGGTATATCTATATATACTATTACTTCTCAAGTAAAACTCATACAATTTCATATTCTAGATCATGCACATCATGAAAATTCATATAATCATATTACATAATTATCATGATTATCTAACTAAGCATCATGAACGGGGCTCGATACCACTTTGTTGGGTTTCGAGGTCCATGCGCGGCGGAATAAGCAATAACTCGAAAAACCCCAAGCCCTAGAATCCGTTCTAGATGAATAATTAAGAGAGATGAAATAAAATTACCAACCTTGAATGCTTTTGCCTTTGATAAACTTGACCCAACTCAGTTGAATGATCTTGTTAATCCTTGATGAACGAGCGGGAATCACGAACCAAAGATCTTGATGAACGAAGATCCTCTATGTTTATCCACGCGCGGAACGAACCCTAGAACTCTTCTAGGAGGATTGCTAGATCCAATTGATTGAAACACCTTTCAATCAATGAAGAACAATGGATTTGGTGGTGTTTGATTCTCAATTCTCAATTGAAATCTACCACTCTAAGTGTTTCTCTCAAGCCAAAACGTTCTAATGACGGCTAGGGCAACCAGGGGTAAGTATTTATACGTTATAAAACTTTTCCCCTCGCGAAAACCCTAGTTTTAAGTCAATTCCGCGGCAGTCCAGTGCCCAGGGGACGAGTCGTCCCCTGGCACCCAGCTTCTGAATCGGCTTCCCCCTTAAGGGGAATAGTTGGTTACGGCACAGGGACGAGTCGTCCCCTGAGAACAAAAACTCCATATTCTTCATTTTTGACAATTCGTTCGATGCGTGTGACCCCATAGGACCATACTATGTTGGCAATGAGTCCAATCACATCGATCCTCATAAGACATGAGCGGACTCTAGCAAGCCATCATGCCTACCCAAATAGTATAATATCAAGTTCGATTTTCCTACATAGAACATATCACAATCCCATTGTCACACGATGTTATATTGAACATGAGTCATGGTCCACGTCAACTCATATTGTTCAATGCTTTCTCGTTACCAAGTAAATTGATTAATCGAATGATATTAATCACATTAATTCATTCGGGCATGGCCATGCACTACATCAATCTTACTTACGAGTGGCCTAGCAAACATCTCTCTTTACGAGGGACAATTTTCATCTTGACTTATCATTCTTCCCAACAAGAATCATACCATGCCAATGATAGCCCTTATTGTCATCCGGTTAAAGACAACGTTAAACTATATCAAACATGATATTCATCGAGCGGAAGACGATGATAATCTCAGGTCAAAGGATATCAATGATATGGCTATATGAGATTTAATTATGACATATGACCATGACATAAATCTCATAATGGGTCAAGTCCAGTACCTTGTTCTCTAACAAGTACCCATGAATCTAATGTGCATCTCCATGCATATAATCATCACATGATTATCCATTAGACTTCATACTAGTGCTTCATAAGTACTAGGGACACGATTATTATAACTAAACATGCAAACACATATAATAATCAAAGAAGCAATCTCATATATAAATGAACAATGACATTACATAAAGGTCTATCTCTATAGGCCTAGGGCACTAACACCTACAGTTTCTCCATAAGTTATAAAAAAATCTGTTTTTAAATATATCGACTTGATGTTTTAAAGCTTAAACTCACTGTTTTAAGGCCTAAACTCGATATTTTATTTTCTAGCTTAAACTCACTGTTTCAGCGTCTAAACTCAATATTTTATTTTCTAGGTATTTTAAGGCCTAAACTCAATGTTTTAAGTCCTAAACTCGATATTTTTAAAGATGAAAGTGGACTTATTATAACTTATGGAGAAACAAGTTTTCCTAAAACTTACTCATATCCTAATGACAAAGTGAATAAGAATTAGGGGCGTAAATGGTTCGATTTAGTTCGATTTGGGACAATTTAGGATCAAATAATTATTTATTAGTTTGAAAAAAATTCAAACCGAACTAAAACACGAAAAAATTCAAATCGAACTGAACCAAATCATTATGATTTGGTTCGAACAGCGTTTTGATTATACGCTTCGAATCACGGTTTAAACAACAATTCAAACCATGAAATAAAACACTGCTTAAACCATTAATTAAAACATAGTTTCAGACTAAATAATTAATTTTCATGTTTGTTTGAATTTTTCAGACATAACATACAGAAAAGACCTTGAAACAACTATGATTCAATGTTTATAATAATAACATACCATTTAAGTAATTGTATATGTTCTAAATAGTGAAGTAAAATTATTACAGGAAAATTAATCAAAATAAAAAAGAATTATGAGTTAAAACCTAAAAATAGACTTAGGGGTTCAAATCGTAATTTGAGCCAGAGTTAAAAGTATTTGTCATAACAGAGTCTATGTAGGTTAGGCACACCAAAAGATGTTATCTTTAAGGTATTTAATTCGTCCCACTATGGTGTAATGGTCTCAACGAATTTCACCTCCAGGATACAAAACCTATACACTCTTATTCAAAGTTACACTCCTTTGAATAACTCGGGAACAATAATCGAAGCTTTAACTGTTTGACTCAAAGAATAGATTTGTTAAGAAGAAAGACTCAGGAAGTAATTAACACAGTGATTTCTATTTTTCAGTTCCAAGGAGACCAGCCCTGTTTATAGAGTTGGTGTTGTCGTCTTGAAAAGACACAACTTTTCCGAACTGGTGCCTCAGCTGCACGGGCGTCCTCAGCTGCACGGGCGTGTCACCAAAGTTGCACGGCCGCTCCATGTTTTTGCACGGGCGTGTCACCAAAATTGGCACGGCCGCTCCGTACTTGCACGGGCGTGCTCTTTGCCTTGCACGGCCGATCCGGGCGTGCCCCTCAGAACAGTCATACTCTTTTGTAAATGACCATTCAAAGAGTTACAACCCTAAACATTTAAACTGATATACTTCCTCCCTCCTTAATACCATAACCGGTATTAAGATTTAATTAATATTTAAATTAATTAATTTATTTCTTTCTTTCTTATATATTATATATTATATATATATATACTCCCTCCGTCCCATTAGTATTAGCACAAACACTGTTTGCGCGGGAATTAAGGAATATGATATTTTAATAAAATGTTGTGAGTGTAAAAGAATGAGTGGAGAGAGAATGAGTGGAGAGTGTAATAAATTATAATAGTGTTGTGAGTATTAAAATAATGTAGGAGAGAGAATGAGTGGGGTTGGGTGAATATTTTATTAATATAAAGTTTCCTTTTTGGGAGTGTGCGGATATTAGCGGGACGCCCAAAAAGGAAAGTGTGCTAATATTAGCGGGACGGAGGAGTATATATATATATATATATATATATATATATATATATATATATATATATATATATATATATATATATATATATATATATATATATATATATATATATATATATATAATACTCAAAACTTTTAAGCCATACTTGATATTTTTTCATAATAGAGGGAAGCTCAAGCAAGCTTATAGGAACTCTTCAAACTTAGCTATTATATAACAAGTTTAGCTCCACAAGTTTTAGTAGTAATCCCATGTGGGATAAAGAAGACACAAGAAAACAAGAAATGAAGAAAAAGACTTTATATCATGAATGAAAGGTTGGTTTACAAACTCAGTATGGGAAATGACCAAGTATTATATGTGAATACTACTACATACTCCCTCCGTCCCAGAACAATCTTCACACTTTCCCTTTTGGGCGTCCCAAAACTTACTTCACACATTTAAAACTTACCTAAAATGGAAATGAATCTTTACTATTCCCTCCACTCATTCTCTCTCCTACATTATTTTAATACTCACAACACCATTATAATTTACTATTCTCTCCACTCATTCTCTCTCCTATTTTATTTTCACACTCACAACACTTTCAATATAATACTCCCTCCTTAAAATCAGTGCAAACAGTGTTTGTGAAGTAAGTTCCGGGACGGAGGGAGTATAACATGTGGTCCAAGATTAGTCCAACAAAGCTGAAAATCTGGCTAACAAAAAAAAAATAATAATAATAATAAAGAAAACTTGCATTTTGTTTCCCCTTCTATATGAGTGTTGTGTGTGTGTGAGAGAGGAATCAGTCAACACATTCATTCACTGACACTGCTGCTTAGCTCTGGACTCTGGTGGAGGGAGGCGATGGAAAGAAATTGAATGAGACGGCGGCACAGAGCTAGCCAACAAGTTATCCACTAAGGAAAAAGGAGGGGCCATTTAGAGAAAGACACGTCTAACTGACAGGTGTACAACAACCGGTTTCAGTTTGTAGTGATAATGAATGCTCCGCCTCCACATTTGAGTAAATAATTCCCCCGTCTTATAATACTAAGAGCCCGTGCCCGTGCCCGTGCCCGTGCCCGTATCCGTGTCCGTGTCCAAGGCCACTAATAATACTAGCCCGTGCCCGTGTTCAAGGCCATTTAATTTCTTTTTTTAATTTTTTTTTTAAATTTAATTTTTTTTAAGGGCAAAATAATAAAAGAACAAAATAATGAGGACAAAATGATAATTTTGACCCTTGAAACTGTTCAAAAGGCCCCTTCCATTTATACTATAGATTTTCACCGTTCTATAATAAAAAATTGTTAAGTTAATTTTTTTTTTCTAATATTTGTGCTTAATTAATTTGTGCATATTACTATAGCAATACTCCCTCTGTCCCATATGTAAATTAAAAAAAGTGATAAGTGACAGAAGTATTGTGAGAGGAAAGAAGTGAGTGAATATGACAAGTGAGACCCATAATTTTAATATGTGAGGGAGAAAAGTTAGTGAATATGATAAGTGAACCTCACAATTTAAGTATGTGAGAGGAAAAAGTGAGTGAAGTTCACAAATGGGATCCAGTCTCACATTTATTACCATTTTAGAAAAGGTGAAACTTCTATCGAAAAAATTATTTTAATAAAAGGTGAAGCTTCGAATGGGACGAAGGAAATATATTAGTGAAAGTTTTTTTTAAAAAAAGAAATACTCCCTCCGTCCCCTAGAACTTTACTCCTTTACTGTTGAGAACGGAAAATAAGGAATAATGTTATTAAAGTAGGTGTTGTGAGTGGGAGGAGAGAGAATGAGTGGAGAGAATAGTAAATTTGAAAAGTGTTGTGAGTATGACAAGTGAGTCCCATGAATAAAGAAGTATTAAAAAATTTCTTTTTTAGAAAAGTGAAACTTTAAAGTGAGACGCCCAAAATAATAAAAGGGATAATATTTTATGGAACAGAGGGAGTACTCAGTAAAATGGAAAAAGAGATTGAGTAATCACGTGGCTTTTGCTGACAAAATCTACTATTCAAATGACTCTCTCTCTCTGATAGCTTCAGCAGCAGGGTTTCGAGACAGGCTGAAAATTAGAGAGAGTAATATAATAAGTTGGCGTACATAGGGGGTTAATCATGCCCGTACTACTCTACTCTACATTGGTAACGCTTGACCTGTACCCTCCTCGGTCAAACGCAACACTTCTCCCCAACATTATGAACCGCTGCACCTACAGTTGGCTCCACCTATCTTTGTGTTTTACGGACAAAAGATATATCGAGTTTGATAGACTTCACAAATTTTCGGATCGATCTTAACTTAACCAAAAGGAACTAATTTGGATGTAGCAAACCCAAGTCCCTTCTGACCCACACTATCTTGATGGATTGTAACGTTCGGACTTTGTTTGGTGTTGTTCATGTGTACGATTCGATTCTTCTTCAACTTATTATCCTTTTTTTAATAATAAATACTATAATTAATTTAATTTTTATAATTTCACTATTATTGAATTGATCATTCTTCAAATTAAATTATGAGACACGTGTCAAATTCTGTCTTCCCGCGCTAAGACTAAGGTTTTTGGGTTGGGTTGGCCAAATAAAACAAAAAACCAAAATGAAAAAAAAAAGAAAAAAGTAAAAGAACGCAACGACCTAGCCTGTCAGACGGCATGAGGGCGGGTCGTATTTAATTATAGCAAATAAAATAAAAGATAATTTAAAGAGATATTATGAATTAGGTTGGGTTGGATTGCTAATGGAGGATAAAAAGAAAAAAAATTGAATTGTAGATGTAAGTTGAATATGTGAAAGAGAAAAATAATATTTAATTATTGGACTGGGTTGAAAAGGATTGCTTATGGCCATAGTCTAATCTAAGGGAAGAGGAGAACTCCGGCAGCGGCAGGAGGAAGAATGACAAATCTAATATTTTAATGGGATGGAAAGATGAATAAATTATAAGAGTGATAAATAAAGTTAACAGAAATGAAAATAATTAGTGGGTACGGAAAGAGTATTGATTATTGGTTGTGGAGGCTGAAGCAGGTCAGGTCAGGACCACACCACAAAGTATATGCTAGTTTCAAATTATTAGTCAGGCCAATAGGAACTATGTCAGCGACAACAAGCGTGACTTATATGTCAACAATATCAAGCCAATCCCATAGACTATCAAGGTGGTTTACGTTTCCAATAAAGCCAATTTATCTGCACAACGTTGACTTGTCAAATACGACAATCTTTTTCAAGCAAGACGAGATTACTTAAAACCAAAATACGAGCAACAACCCAAAATACATAGTACAAAAAATAAAGAGCCATGATCTGAAATGTATAGTCCACCTAACCTTCTGACCACTGACTAGTACCCAAAATAGCATCTTACAAGAAGAGAAGAGGCCTTTATTCATATAGTTGCATCAAGTTTACTTGCTTCATCAATCTCCACTAAAAAAGTAACAAGAGTTTAACCTAAAACAACCTCTCTATGAAAGCAGCACCAGTTTTGCACGCAATTCTTACAGTCCTCAGGGACAAAGCTACCCAGGAAAGACTCGGCAACACTAAACAATATCTACTTAACAACCCTTATCCCAAAATAATTTGAATCGGCTAATATAAATTCTCATCTGTGTCATTGTAAAAGCAAAGATGCACGGAAAAAACAAGTTAAAAGAAGAAATAGGAATAAAATTTAGAAAAGGAAAAAAAGGATAATAAAAGAATAATATATACTCCCTCCATTCCAGCAGAAGTGTCACTTTTTATCCAAAATGGCGTCCCGTTTGAAGCATCACCTTTCCTAAAAAGAAAATGTTTTATTAATATTCTATTACATCCACTCACTATTCCCTCCACTCATTCTCTCTCCTAAAACACTATTACACTCACAACACTTTTTAAATTAACTATTTCCTCCACTAATTCTCTCTCCTATTTTCAAATTACTCTCACAACATTTTTTCTTCTCACTTTTTTCCTTAATTTGCGTGTCACCCCTAAAAAGGTGACACTCTTGCTGGGACAGAGGGAGTATATATATATATATATATATATATAAATAGGGGAAAAAATCAACATGCATCACCCACATAAATTTTTGTCATTCACTCCGATCTTTTCAACGCCATATTTTCTTTCAATCCAATTAAACTCATATCATTTTCAATCACCCTAATTCAAGGTTTGCTTGGTCTTCTTCTACCCCTCACCTTTTTATCACTTTTCCACTATTCAGGTCTCTAACCAGTACATCACTCGATCTTCGTCTCTCACATGACCAAATTAACTTAGACGATTCTCCTCATTTTATCTTCAATAACGGGGGCAACTCTTACTTTCCCCTTGATCGCCTCATTAATCAAACGATCCTTTCTTTTTTTGTATTCCCACACATCTGTTGTAATATACGCATATCGGCCACATGGATGTATAAATACGCTTCTTGGCCACATTAATCTTGTGAACATGACACTATTTCTCGGCCTAACACTCAATGTCATATAGCAGTCCCAGCCTAATTTTCGTGCGATAGAATTTTTCCTTTAATCTATGGTGTATGCACAGGTTACATAAAAACCTGTGACACTCTTCCAATTCAACTAATTTACTTTAATCTATGAGTCACTCTCCATCCAATTATCTATCTTTTTGGATAATAGATTCAAGATATCGAAAAAAAGTACGAAGCTTGAACAATTTTCCCATTGGATGTGATCACCCCTGCCTCCCTAATTACAACTCTGTTAAATTTACACTCCAAATTTTCATACTCGATTCGGCTCAATCTAAAATCTTGAGATTCCAAAGTTTGTATCCACAATTTCAACTTACTTTCAACACCTTTTTAGTCTCATCAATCAACACAATATTACCTGCGAACAATGTAAACCATGGTACATCATTTGGGATTGATCTCGTCAATTCGTCCATTATCAACAACAGCATTACTCTTGTGCCGTGCCGCAAAGGCTCCCACCTATGTTGTAATAAAGGGAGTCGGATGTACGCAACCTTGCTCTGTATTAAATCACAAAGCGGTTGTTTCCGGATAACCGATGATGAAAATTGCATGGGAACAAATAAGCACAGACAATTTAGTCAGTCATCTTGCTTTATTTTATCATATCCCCAAGCCAAAAAATAATGAGTATGGCTCCATCAGAACTGATGGACATTGTCCATTATCAAGAATAATAAAAATAATCTTGTAACGGTTGACACGTTTCTTAATCCAAGTTGAAAACATGAGCTTAGATACAAAGAAAGAGTCAACAATTCAGGACAAAAAAAAAAACTGAAAAAGAAAATATTATCTGACCTTTCCAAAATTCAACCAAAAGGTGTGATATCTTTCTAGCCCCTTGAAGCTCTTATCAAGATCAAATTCTACCTCAAATTTACAATCAGAAAGAAAAAGGCGAGAATTGTCATGTGGATCACAAATTAACGTCACTGAGGAAGTAACACGTTAATGTATGTTTATGGATATCATAATCGGGTTTGCAAAACATTAGAGGAACCTGATGCTACAAGAGCTCCCACTATACGTGGTGTTTAAGGAAGCGAAGGGCCCAAAATTTAAAAGAAAATTAAGAAAAAGGGGGATTAGCGAGACTACTGGACCACAGTTACCCGGTGCTTCTAGGAGACTAGGATAACTGTCGTGACATAGTCCCATGTGCCTTGTTTGTGCATCCAACAGAAGTTGACAAAATCTGTTCTAACAGAATTGCCCACAAGTAGTCTGTATTGTTCAATAGGCGTGTTTAGAGAAGTGCAATACCAAAAAAATAAATATAGAAATGATCCATTCAATAGTGAAAAGGACAGAAAAGGAAAAAAAAAAAGAAAACAAAATTTTGTAAGGGGTGCCTTTCGGGGTCATTGTGAACGCACACAAGATTCACTTGAGAGGAATAAACCTAGAGGAGTGAGTGGCACCAATACCAGGCCTACCATGCTTAACTGGCTTGTAAGAGATTGAGAACTCGGCAAGATAATGTCCAATCATCTCAGGCTTTATTTCAATCTGATTGAATGTTTTCCCATTGTATACCCCAACAACGCTGCCAATCATTTCAGGGACTATGATCATGTTGCGGAGATGAGTCTTTACAAGCTCTGGCTTTTCACCAGCTGGTGCTTCCCGCTTCTGTATCAAGATAAAAGAACGTTCAATTACTGCCGTTGTTTTTGACATTTTTCACAACAATATGGAATCGAACACAGACTTTGTTGGACACAACCTTCAATCAATAGAAGGTAATCAAACTTTTTCGAATGCGCAGCAGAAATATAATAAATATGCAACATGCAACATTATTCATTTATGTAAAAGCAACATGGCCTTTCTCCAAATACATTTGTTCATCGGACTACCAAAGCAATAAATTATATCTGACAACAAAAAATTGCAGTAGAAATTCTGAAACGGGTATGTAAAGCAATAGAAAAATTCCATATACCATTTTAAGTCAGAAAAAAAAATCATGGATGCTGGCCATCTTTCCCTTGGGAAGTTCATGTACCAGACACAGGTTGACAGGTAGTTAGGTAGATGTTAAAACAGCTAAAATGGGGAGTCCAGCTAAATTTGACCATGTTCTCAAATTATCGAAAAAGAACAATTCTGAACAAGCTGCATTTCAGTGGCATTATTTGAAACAGATCACCTCAAGTATATATGGTTATAGTTTATTTCAAACTCATCAATGTCTCATTAATCCATTATTGAAGCAGGCCCGCCCTGAGCCCAATCAACCAAAGCCATGGCTTTGGGCTACTGATGTGGTTTAACAAGGCTTGATCGAAATCAAAACCTTCTGCAAGGAATCGCAATTCCTTAAACAATAATCTCCTAAAAGATTATTCTGCAAGCCAAATTAATGACTTAGATAAACACACAAGGTGTAGGGTTTTGCAAACTAGCAAAGAAAATTAATTGATAAAAAGTTCTTTATTACAAAAGCCCTAGCAATATATTTATACTCGCAAATCTTAATAAATAAAGGAAAAGAAATAAAGAAAACCTAATCAATAAAGAAAAAGAAATAAAACCCTAAGGCCATCTCCATCAGTTTACTCCAAATTTTGCACCAAAACACCAAAATGGTGCAATTTCAGCACCAAATATCTCACACCATCTCCAACAGTTTGCTTCAAATTTTGCACCAAATAAGAATCTTTACAGTATATGCTTATTATTCCATTTAATTAAAATGTTTTTCATTAATCTTATTTAATATTTGGTGCAATTTCAGCACCAAATATCTCACACCATCTCCAACGGTTTGCTTCAAATTTTGCACCAAATAAGAATCTTTACAGTATATGCTTATTATTCCATTTAATTAAAATGTTTTTCATTAATCTTATTTAATATTTTTCAAATTACATTATATTAAATAGTATGTTATAAAACTTAAATAAGACAATTAATAACTATAAATAAATAAATTTAAAATAATGATACACAGTTTGCACCAATTAATTCTTGTTTTTTATTTCATTTTCAATATTTTAGCATATTCTCAAAGTTTTGTAATTTTATTTAAAAAATTAATAATACAAATTCAAAAATATAAATAATAAATACCTCTTCTTCTCAATTATTAATTCGTTGAAACTGAGAAAGAGAGAAAGAGAGAAGCGATGAAGAAATTGCTTCGCCGCCGCCGCCGCCACCGCCAGACCTAAATCAAGGTAATCTCCTTCCCCTTCCCCTTCCCCTTCCCCTTCCAGATCTCTTGGGTAATTCAAAAAAAAAGAAAAAAATTAGGATGGCGCAAACAATTTCGTGCGCCATATTTGGCGCATGAAAGGGGCAACGCTAATTAGGCGTGGAAGATGGCGTCGTTGGAGCTCCATTTTTCGCCAATTTGGTGATGACGCATGGAAATGGCGATCTGTTGGAGATGGTCTAATGACTTATTTAAAACCCTATTGATTAAAATATCCCTCGTCTCAAAATACTAAAATAAATAATAACGATAATAATATAGAACGAATCCAAAACAAACTAATAAAAAACAAAACAAATCCGTTCATGTTTGGCTTTGAAAAATCAGTTCTTGTTTGGCTTTGGATCATTGACAGGGAGATCAGCAGAGGTGGTGGAAGTTATGAGGAGGAGGAAGATTCACATAATGTGTCTACAGGAAACTAAGTGGGTTGGAGAGAAAGCAAAAGAAATATCGCCTTGGGATTTTAAGCTTTGGTACTCAGGAAAGGATAAGGGTAGAAATGGAGTGGGTATCATTATTGATAAGGAGTATAGTAATGATGTGGTGGAAGTGTACAGGAAGAGTGATCGAATTATGGGCATTAAACTGGTGATACGTGATGAGATTTTAACTATTATTTCCGCCTATACACCACAAGTAGGGTTGGATGCATCTATTAAACAAGTGTTCTGGGAAGATTTGGAGGAGGTAGTGCAACGAGTACCTAGTGGTGAGAAATTAGTGATTGGTGGTGATACGAACGGACGTGTGGGGTCTAGTCGACATGGCTTTGAGAGCATCACATGGAGGTCTTGGTTTTGGAGAGAGGAATGAAGCGGGAAATAGTATCTGGACTTTGCGTTGGCGTATGACTTGAGTATAATGAACACTTGGTTGAAGAGAGAATCTCGCTTGGTGTCTATAGGAGTGGAGGTAATGCGAGTCGGATTGACTTAACTTGCTTAGTAAGAAATACTTGTAGAAAGAGTTATGCGGATTACGAGGTTGTTCGGGTGAAAGCACGCACTCAGCATAGACTGGTGGTACTTGATTTTGAAGTAAGAGAATTTCGAGGAAGAGAAAATCACGGGTAGACCACTAGAATCGAAGTGGTGGAGACTTGAGGGAAAATCGGCCTAGAAATTTGTAGCTAAGATGGTCGATACCGGTATTTGGGCGGATAATATGGAGGATATGGATATAGATTCGACTTGGACTAAGATGGTACATACCATAAAGGAGGTGGCGAAAGAAGTCCTTGGAGAATCTAGAGGAAATGGGCCGCAGTAAGGACCATCGTCATGGTGGAACGAGGAAGTAAAACAACGATAAAGGGCAAGCGAGAATCTTCACAAATTATTGGGGAAATGTAGGAGCGGCGAGAACTATGAGAAGTATAAGGAAGCTAGAAGAGATGCTAAGAAAGCGATAAGAGAGCGAAGCGAAGGTGAATCGAAACTTTATGATAAGTTGGATACAAAGAAGGGGAAAAGGACATCTACGGACTCGCTCGTATGAGGATAAGAGGACACGAGATATTGGGACGGTTAAATGTGTGAAGGATGTAGACGAGAGTTTTAGTCGGGGATAAAGAGATAAAAGATAGATGGAGTTCGTACTTTGATAACTTGTTGATGGCGGTCGAAGCGGGATGTTGGAGATTTAAATATCTCTTCGAGTATGGTTAATCGAGATTTTATGCGGAGAATTCAAAAGAGTGAAGTGGAAATGGCAATGAAAAAAGATGAGATTGAAGAAAGCCGTTGGATCGGATGGTATACGGTGAGGTTTGGAGATGTTTCGGGGAGAGGGAGTAGATTGGTTAACAATGCTATTTAACAAGATATGGAGAGTTAACACGATGCCGTTGGAGTGGCGGAAGAGTACCTAATCCACTTTGTATAAGAATAAAGGTGATGTCAGATTGTTCCAACTATCGGGATCGAACTAATGAGCCATACTATGAAACTTTGGGAAAGAGTAATTGCGCACAAAGTGAGAAAAATTGTGGATATTTCGGATAACGATTTGGGTTTATGCCGGGAAGATCGTATGGAGGCAATATATCTTATGAGACAAACCATGGAGAAATATCGGGATCGAAAAGAAAGATTTGCATATGGTTTTCATTGATTTGGAGAAGGCGTATGATAAAGTGCCGAGAGGTACTTTGGTGGGCATTAAGAAGGGTGTTTGAAATATATTGATATTATCGAGGACATGTATAATGGAGTTAGTACTTGTGTACGAGACTAGTGTTGGGAAGGCTGAAGAGTTCCACATAAAGATTGGAGTGCGTCGAGTTCCGCGCTTAGCCCCTTTCTTTTGCTTTGATAATGGGCGAATTGACGAGTCGGTCGAGATGATATACGAAAGTGTATCTTTGTTCGCGAGATGATATTGTCGATTGATGAGACGAGAGAGGGTGTTGAAAGTAAATTGGAGTTGTGGAGACACGCTTTGGAATCTCGAGGTTTTCGATTAGCGAAGCAAGGCGAATATTTGGAGTGTAAGTTTAGCGAGTTGAAAGTAGGGAAGCGGGCGGTCACATTTGATGGAAATATTATCCAAGCTTACGAGTTTTTCGCTATCTTGGATCCGTTATCGAAAAGGATGGAGAATTAGATGGAGATGTGGCTCATAGGATTAAAGCGGGTTGGTTGAAGTGGAAGAGTCTACGGGGTTTCTACATGTGATCGCGGCGCCCAAATAGATTAAAGGGAAAATTCTACCGCACGGCGTTAGGCCCGCGTTGCTTTACGGCACCGAATGTTGGGCCGTGAAACGGTGTCGCGTGCATAAGATGAATGTGGCGGAGATGCGTATGCTTCGATGGATGTGCGGTCATACGAAAGGATCGATTGGGAATGAGGTGATCGAGAGGTAAAGTAGGAGTTGCGCCCGTTGAGGATAAAATGAGGGAAAATCGTCTACGGTGGTTTAGACATGTGAGAAGGAGGCAGGAGTGATGCGCGGTTAGGAGGCCGGAGCAGTGGAGAAGTGATAAAATGGCGAGGGTAGGGGAAGACCAAGCAGAACTTGGATTAGAGTAATTGAAAATGATATGAATTTACTTGGAATGGATGAAAGTATGGTGTTGAAGAGGAGTGGAGCGAAAATCGAGTGGGGGGTTGATTTTATTTTTTTTATTTATTTTTTTAATTTTTAATTTTTAATTTTTTAATTTTTAATTTTTTATTATTTTTATTTTTTTTATTTATTTATTTTTTCACGATAACATATGAGGATTCATGTTAGCCGACCCCAAATTATTTTGGGACTAAGGCTTTGTTGTTGTTGTTGTTGCTGATTACCGGCACGAGTCGTACCATATTGAACGAGTCATACAATTTGCCAAATTTTCATCTTCACTTTTTACACTTTGGTCACCACATTTTTCATATTTGTACTTTGGTCCCTGAACTTCCATAAGTGCTACATCATGCTCCCCCACTTTAAAAGAATTCGTCCCCGAATCTGTGCCCAAATAAAGGGGAACATCTGGATGGAACTCAACTAAATCTGAAACATTAAAAGTGTTAGAAATATTCCACTCATCTGGCAAATCCACAACATATGCGTTGTCATTAATCTTCTTCAATATCCGGCGGCAAGGCCAATCTTCTTGGGATGAAGCTTGTGATAAGTCCCTTGAGTAATCCATTCCTTACGCAAATGAACCATCACCAAGTCATCAACATTAAATACCTTCGAACGACGCCGCTTATCGCTATCTCATTATATTTGGCATTCGGACGCTTGATGGTCTTCTTGACTCCTGCAGCAACCGCATCAAACATCTACGCCATATTTTTCGGCGTAATCTTATAACCGAAACTACAGGTAAAGGAATCAAGTCAAGAGTATACTTTGGAGGCCGTTGATAAACAATCTCGAAAGGAGTCTTCTTCGTCGTCTGTTCGTCATATTATTAAAAGCAAATTCGGTAGTTGATAAGGCTAAATCCAGCTTCTTCGGATATTCGCCACATAAACAACGAATCATAGAACCCGTAGTCCTGATCGCACCTCCTCAGTCGACCGTCATGCAGCGGGTGAAACGAACTACTAAGCGCAAATCGATCTGAAAAATACGCCCTGAAAGTACGCGAAAATATGACTAAGAAACTTAGTATCTCTGTCGAGATGTAATAGTCTTCGGGATCTCGTGTAGGCGACGAACCTCTTAAAGAACAAACCCGATGTGAGAAGCATCATGAGTTTTTCTACTGAGGGAATAAAGTAAGCCATTTTAGAAAAACGATCCACCACCACAAAAATGAATCATTAGCACGTTGCGTCCTCGGAAGCCCAAGCACTGAAAATCCATAGAAATATCCTCCCAAAGACCATCCTAATTGCGAAGGATATAAACCCGTATTTTGTGATTGCCCCCTGTTGTCCCAACAAACCATACGCTTCTAGAACAAACTGTGTGTATCTCAAAGTCGAAGTTGTGGCGATAATATTTTTCGCAACGAGCTCAGCTATGTCTTTGTCTCTCAGTAATGCCCTTTCTTGTGTATCTCAGAAATAAGACTTTCACGAACGAGAACCTTGTGGAATACCTGATTTATTCATATAGAACAAGAAACCATCCCGCTGATAAAAATAACCCAGCAAATTCCCGTCTCTACACTTTACCCACTCATCAATAAAATCTTATTCGATCAGCATCTGAAATCCTTCAAACAATCAAAAACCACAACTACATTCTCCGTTGTCACGCCAATAAATTAGCCCGAAGCGACTTAAGGCGTCCACAACCTTATTATGTTGTCATTTCTTGTGTTTAATAACAAAAGTGAAGCTGCGTAAATAAGCAACCCAGCGAGTATGCATTCGATTAAGCGGCTTAACACCATTCATTACTTGAGGCCTCATGATCGGTACGAAGAATGAACTCGTTGCGGCAATAAATATTGTTCCCGATGCTTGATAGCTTGGACCGCATAGAACTTCGAAAGCTCCTTGCATCCTTCCGCTTAGCCTCCTCCAACTTCTGACTCATGAAAGCAATCGGTTTCTTGCCTTGAAGTAAAACAACCCTTATACCAATGAAACTTTCCTTGGAGAAGCATCCGTCTCCAACTCGAAAGGTTTAGAAAAATCAGGCAAAACTAGCAATGGTGCACTAGTCAACTTTTCTTTAACCAATGCAAAACTAGTTGTAGCCTCATTACCCCCAATGAAACTTCCCTTTCTTCAGACATTCAGTAATTGGAGCCATAATAGTACTAAAATTCCATATAAAACGACGATAAAAAGTTGCAAGGCCATGAAAACTACGAACCTCACTAACTGTCGTTGGTGTAGGTCAATCACGAATAGCACAAACTTTTTCCTCGTCCACTCGAATACAATCTGCAGAAACAACATAACCCAATAACAACAAATGATCAAGCATAAAACTGCACATCTTGAGATTCACATACAATTCATTATCCTTCAAAATCTACAGAACCGCTTAAAGATGCTCAATATGCTCCTCTTCCGATCTACAATAAATCAAAATATCATCAAAATATACCACCAAAAATTTACCATTGTAAGGTTTAAACACTTGATGCATCAATCTCATAAAAGTACTAGAGCATTCGACAACCTAAAAGGCATAACCAACCAATCATACAACCCCTCCTTAGTTTTGAAAGCGGTCTTTCACTCGTCCCCAGAGCCTAACACGAACCCGATAATAACCAGCTTTTCAAATCAATTTTAGAGAACACCTTGGAACCCAAGCGTATCTAACATGTCATCCAAACGAGGAATAGGAAACACGTATTTAACGGTAATTTTGTTGATTGCCCTACTATCCACACACATCCAAGTACCATCTTTCTTATGAAACAGTAAATAGGAGCGCATATGTGGACTCATACTTTCCCGTATATACCACTTTCTTGACAAATCTTCCACTCCTTTCTCTCAAAATATCATGCTCCGCAAGACTTATCCTGTAATGTGGGAGATTAGGTAAAGAAGCACCTGGCACCAAATCAATATTACGATGTATATCACGCAAGGGCGGTAACCCGGAAGCTCATCTGGCATAATATCGCGATATTCATCCAACACGATCGCAAAGATTTAGGAACTAAACTAACTTTGTCCCAATACCCCTTTTGCACTACCGCAAACACAAAAGGAGCATCCGCAATATCCTCAACAAATTCGTTGGCGATGCATAAAGAAATAATAGGCTTCACTTTCGTTTTCACTAGAACCACTTTTGAAGCATGCGAATGAAAACGAATCCCATTTTAAATAAAATGAATAAAATTCTCCACGCCATTATATGTCTGTACACTTGAGATCATGTGCCAGGACTACCAATAATAAATGGCATGCGATGCATTATCTCTTGCTATATCACATAAAACTTCATCCTTATAACTACCCGATAGAGAACGGAAGACATTGCTCATGTACCTTGATAGTGCAACATTGTTAATCCGCCCACAAATGTAAGGAGTAGGATCTTTGCACCTCGAGTTCAATTTATCCACCCCTATGAGCCACGGGTTTTCACTGCTGCTCGCTATCAGCGATTATCATTGCCACAAAATCATTGACCTTCCACTTTGGTGCGAAAAATATTATGTCCTCTCCCGGATTAGCCTCCTCCGCAGTGAGTAGTCAACATAAGCTTCCGACCACATACGACTCGTGTTCGTCTCCTTCATCATCATCCCCGTTAGGATACATATAGACCGCACCTCGCGATCCTCCTCATCCTCACCGTACATCATTACCCATCACGCTCCACCATGTAACCCACTTTCGTTACGGACAATTACTGAAAATATGCCCTGTTTGGTTACACCGAAAACATTTATCCCCATAATGTTTTGCATAGGGATTATTATTTTGGGTGTTGGCATTTCTACGAGCCGGTGGATTTTGAGCCGGAGCTGTAGCTTTCTTACCATCATCAATCTTTGGACCCGCTACCTGAGAATTCTCCTTACCTCTATCGACATTAGAACTTGACAATTGGCCCTTGCTACCCGAAGAAGATGCATCATCAAACCTCTTAAATGTGGCCGGAGAACGTTATGTAGTCGATAATTGTCTTCGACCTTTTCGCCACTAGAAATAGCTTCATTGAAGAATAGGTAGTAAATAATTCTATCGATGTTTAATATTCACTAAAGACCCGAAACAAACCTAGCGACCAAGTGAGATTCATTTCATATAAATCGAGTCTTGTGGCCGACGTTGCATGAAAATCATGAGCATATTCTTCAACCGTTCTACTACCCCGCTTTTACAAGAAAATTTCTTATAGAGATCCCGATCGCTGATCTCGTGAAGAAAACGATCCCTTAACTCTCTTCATATGGTCCCGATACGAATTTCGAGTGACGGCTATCGCGTCCTCTCGCATGTGACATTGGTCCCACCACGCGGATGCGCACCACATGACTTATAGCGACATATGAAACTTTTCTATCTTCTTGTCTGGCATTAATCTAAAGAATTTTTCAACTTCGGAAAGCCGATCAAAAAATTCTTGATAGGCAAACTCGCCATTAAAGGCAGGAATATCCGCCCCTAATCTTGGGTCGTTGATCTTGAACACCGGCCCCCGGCCTCGCCTTCATCATTATCCGAAGCATCCCGCTATCGAATCACCGCGGTAGAGATTTTCCCCGCGAGGACCCGGCCCGATTCGTGGGTTGGCCGCCACCACTGACCCGGCTGCGATCCTTTCAAAACTTCAATCGACCTACATGTTGACGTTCGCATCGCGCCCGGTAGCCGCTCGCCTCCTGACGGCTCGTCATGAGCTATCGCAGCTTGTTCTTGGCAATTCAAAGTTTCAAGGATTGTGGTAAGAGTGATATCTCCGTCGTTTCCCCCATTGTTAGCCATCTTCTCGTCAAAGAACCCTAGGATCGTCTGATTTCTGATACCAACGGATGTGGTTTACGCAGCGGAATAGTAACAAGGCTTGATCGAAATCAAAACCTTCTGCAAGAAATCGCAATTCCTTAAACAATAATCTCCTAAAAGATTATTCTGCAAGCCAAATTAATGACTTAGATAAACACACAAGGTGTAGGGTTTTGCAAACTAGCAAAGAAAATTAATTGATAAAAAATTCTCTATTACAAAAGCCCTAGCAATCTATTTATACTCGCAAACTAATAAATAAAGGAAAAGAAATAAAACCCTAATGACTTATTTAAAACCCTATTGATTAAAATATCCCTCGTCTCAAAATACTAAAATAAATAATAACGATAATAATATGGAACGAATCCAAAACAAACTAATAAAAAACAAAACAAATTCGTTCATGTTTTGCTTTGAAAAATCAGTTCCTGTTTGGCTTTGAAAAGTGCATGCCATTTACACTCGTGGCACGAGTCGTGCAACTTTTTTCACTCTGACCGGCACGAGTCGTACAATTTGCCAAATTTTTATCTTCACTTTTTACACTTTGGTCACCACATTTTCCATATTTACACTTTGGTCCCTGAACTTCCACATGTGCTACATCAGCTGCCCAAATTTGAGTAATATTTGGCCTACACTTGTCATGTTTTAAGAAGAAAAAATTAAACCAAACCAAACTTGGTTGACCATCTTTCTTGGTGGAACCTTTTAACGAACTCCTATCCCAAAATAAAATAAAAAATAAAGTTCGCATTTTGACTTTTTTGTCAACTAAGTTGGACTTTCACCAACATATAATCCTGAGGACGTAACAGAGGCTGCTCATTTTCTATATCAGGTAGTCACTTTCTGGGAGGGAGAAATCATCAATACCAAGAATTATACCTTCTTTACAAATAAATGGAAAGCTACATCTGTGTTTCGCTTCTATTCTCTACAAGAGTAGGCCACAATCATTGTTGCTACTTCAATTATGGAATAAAATTCCTCACAAGAAACACTTTGTAAACTGGAACAGATTGGAAGTCGACATAGAACACTAGACCAAGTTCCCTTCTTTTTCACCCCTCTTGTTTTTTGATAATTAAATCTTTTGATGACTTTGCGGAACTCTTTAAGGTTTAGATTCACATAATTCTTAAGACACTTAATGGATTTTTGAAAACCAATAAGGATTTTGCGGAATTTATTGGAGGACAAAAATACTAAGATTGCAAACCCAAACACCGAACGGTCCCAATATTTACAAAAGTGAATGAATCCTTAGAAATAGATTGACCTAATAATTAAATAGGACATAGGGAAGATACTTGTGAAACCGATCTGTAGACCGTTCCTCCATATTTATATCTGTTTATTTGTTTATTTATTTTATCTGCTTGTAGTTAATTATTTTAATAAATAAATAACTCAAATCTCTTTGATTTTATGTTCTTATTGCTATTACATAAAGTGCTATCTTCTACAAGTTTTTTGTGATTCAACACCCTACTATTTGCATACTACTACATTGGTAATCTTATGCACTTGCAAGAGTTATTATTTGTTCATCACACATTACCCATTTACCTGTAATACCATTTCCAAAATTTGAAACGCTACACATCAAAAGTACGGCTTGGATACACTAAACATGTCTCCAATAATTCCTATTCCTCCACTCACAAGTTAATTTCCATTGATATATTGCAAAATCAGGTTCATCGGGATGCTATACAAGTAATTCATACATCAAATTCAGTAGCAATACACACTAACTAAACAGTTCAACGACTATAACCCACAAAAAAATGTGATGAGATTCATGACATACCGCCTTGCGCAGCTTTTTAATCAAAGCCATGGGCTTTCGCTTCAAACCTCTCTGAAACCTAACATTACATCAATTACCATTTACGATTAACCATAATGCATTCATTCAGTTATATAACTATGCAATTATCATAAATGCATTTGGAAATCAAAATCAACAAAAGTACCTTCGACGAGCGCGAGCAGTAAATAACTTCACGAGCTCATCAGTGGACATGTCGAGGAGGGTATCCAAATCAACGCCTCTAAAAGAAAACTTCTTGAACGTTCTCTTCTTTGGCGCTCCGGCTGTAGCCAAATCTGTCTCGACATCAACATCAGCCTGCAAATTTTAAGTTTTCAGCTTTAAAATGCTAGGAGGGTAGAAAGATTAAACAATTCAATGTATAAACAGTCCGATTCGATGACTTACCATTGCTTCGACTGGGATGGAGATGACGCGGGCGGAAAATTTGCTGATTGGGGCAGTGTTTGTTCGACTGTGCGGGAAGCTAGGGTTTACAAAATTGTAGCGGGTTTTTTCGTTTATATTTATATTTAACTAGCCCGTGTTTGAGGATGCGTATTTTTTTGTTTTTTTTTAATTTAAAAAAAAATAAAAAATTAAAGGACAAAATGGAAAATGAACAACTTAGTGAGGGCAAAATGAGAGAAAACTCATTTAAAACTATTCATTGTACTGTTCACCCTTGTTGCCGTTTATACTGTATATTAGTTAAAGAGTTTAGGACGGGTTAAATTTAATACTCACTCATTTCCGGAAACTCACAATTGTATGGTAAAAAACTTTAATCATAATTTTACTAAAATACTATAGTTTTCTACGCCATTCGAAAGGGTATAAAATTGATTTTACACAAAAATTAAAAAAATATATATACTCTTTCCGTTCCATAAAACCTTAATTACTGTTTCATGTGAAAAATAAGAAATAATGTTATTAAAGTATGAGCTGTGAGTGGATATGAGAGAAAAAGTGAGATAGAGAATAGTAAGTGGATAGTTGTTGTGAGTATGACAAGTGGGTCCCATGAAAAAAGAAGTACTCCCTCAGTCTCGCCCGAAGCTTCACCTTTTACCCAAATGGGTGTTCCGTTAGAAACTTCACCTTTCCTAAAATGGTAATAAATGTGGGCCTCATTTGTCAACCACACTCACTTTTTTCTCTCACATACTTAAATTGTTGCCATTTATACTGTAGATTAGTTAAAGAGTTTAGGACGGGTTAAATTTAATACTCACTCATTTCCGGAAACTCACAATTGTATGGTAAAAAACTTTAAGCATAATTTTACTAAAATACTATAGTTTTCTACGCCATTCGAAAGGGTATAAAATTGATTTTAGACAAAAATTAAAAAAATATATACTCCCTCCGTTCTAAAAATTTATAGATTTTTGGGTTTTGCACGAAAATTAAGAAGGAATTATTATATTGAAAGTGTTGTGAGTGTGAAAATAAAATAGGAGAGAGAATGAGTGGAGAGAATAGTAAATTATAATGGTGATATGAGTATTAAAATAATGTAGGAGAGAGAATAAGTGGAGGAAATAGTAAAGATTTCTTTCCATTTTAGGAAAGTATATATTATTGTGGGACGCCTAAAAAGGAAAGTTTATATATTATCATGGGACGGAGGGTGGTATACTCTTTTCGTCCCATAAAACATTACTCAATTACTGTTTCATGTGAAAAATAAGAAATAATGTTATTAAAGTATGAGCTGTGAGTGGATATGAGAGAAAAAGTGAGGTAGAGAATAGTAAGTGGGTAGTTGTTGTGAGTATAACAAGTGGGTCCCATGAAAAAAAAGTACTCCCTCAGTCTCGCTCGAAGCTTCACCTTTTACCCAAATGGGTGTTCCGTTAGAAACTTCACATTTCCTAAAATGGTAATAAATGTGGGCCTCATTTGTCAACCACACTCACTTTTTCCTCTTACATACTTAAATTGTGGGACCCACTTGTCATATTCACTAACTTTTCCCCTTCACATATTTAAATTGTGGGCTCCACTTGTTATATCCACTCACTTCTTTCCTCTCATAACCCTTCTCTCATTCATCACTTTTCTTAATTTATGCGCTTCACCAAATAGGAAAGAAACAACTTAGTGAGAGCAAAATGAAAAAAAAATCATTTGAGACTATTCATTATTGTACTATTCACCCTTGTTGTCGTTTATACTATAGATTAGTTAAAGAGTTTAGGACTGGTTAAATTTATTACTCACTCATTTCCGAAAACTCACAATTGTATGGTAAAAAACTTTAATCATACTTTTACTAAAATACTATAGTTTTCTAAGCCATTCGAAAGGGTATAAAATTGATTTTACACAAAAATTAAAAAAGTATATATACTCCTTTCGTCCCATAAAACCTTACTCAATTACTGTTCCATGCAAAAAATAAAAAATAATGTTATTAAAGTATGAGCTGTGAGTGGATAGGAGAGAAAAGTGAGGTAGAGAATAGTGTTGGAAATGGATAACGGAAAGTTAAGTTTAACTTAACGTTGATCTAGTTTCTAACGGAAGTTCGTTATGTGTTAACGGAACTAGTTACAAATGATAATCTACATTTGTTGTAGATTATATATATAACTCATTTAATGTCTCAAAACCATTTCCGTGTGAATGAGAAATTAATGACAAATGATTTGTAACTTAAATATTGAGTCAAAGTGTGTTTTGGGTTGGTCCCAAAATTGGTGTGGACTTGTTGTGGCTTAAGGGCTGACGAGCAGGCTGAAGAAGCTTCTGCACGGCCGTGCAAGTGTCTAGGACACGGCCGTGCACCGTGCCTTGCCTTGCCACTCGACCGTGCAAAGCCATAAACTCGGCCGTGCATATTGCCTTGTGGCCGTGCGGTCATTGGACACGGCCGTGCGAAGTGCTTTATTATACCAGAAAAGTTGTGACTTTTCAAGGGAAAAGCCACCAAACCCTTTGACTCTCTTTATATACTTCCCCTCCGAATTTCAATTTAAGTACACAGTCATTTTGAGTCTCCCTACCCTCTAGTAAGATAGAAAAACATACCCAAATCATTGCATATTGATACATTCAATCCTTCAAAGTCCAAAGTTCAAAACAAAGTGTTGTTCGTTAGAGTAATTGATTTGGAGTGCTCCTATCATTTACTTGTAAGTCGTTTTATCTTACTAGAAGATTGCCATTCAAACCGTAAGCACCTGTGCGGGGCAATAACTTCTTACGGAGATTGTATTTAATACAAGACTCGACTTAATTTTGTTTGTTTTCAATCTCCGTTTCTTTCTCAGTCAGTTTTTCCGTTAAGTTCTTGAGAAGTCTACACAATTTTCCAACAATCGTAAGAAGTTATTGACGCTTCTTCAAGATCATCAAGATGGCAAATGAGAAAGACACCACTTCATCTAGTCAAGGGAATGTGACGCCTCCTTCGCAAGGTGATACTACATTCAACCATGTTGCTCCTGCTCCTACAACTCATCACCACGGTCATGGTGAGAAACCCGCGAAATTCACTGGTGTGGATTTCAAGAGATGGCAACAGAAGATGCTCTTCTACTTGACCACCTTAAGCTTGCACCGCTTCTTAAAGGAAGATCCTCCTGCGGTAGAAAAAGGTGATCCGGACCCCCAAAGGCAAATGGCAAAGGAGGCTTGGGCTCACGGTAATTTTCTTTGTAAGAACTATATCTTAAATGGACTTGACGATGCACTATACAATGTGTATAGTACGGTCGAGTTAGCCAAGGCGTTGTGGGACACCTTGGAAAGGAAGTACAAGATAGAAGATGCCGGGTCAAAGAAATTTGTCGTCGGTAAGTATCTTGACTTTATGATGGTCGATTCCAAATCGGTAACAACTCAAGTAGATGAATTCCAAATCATTCTACATGGGCTTGATGCCGAGGGAATGATCATGAATGATCCATTTAAGGTGGCTTCTATCATTGAAAAGTTGCCTCCTTCATGGAAGGATTTCAAGAACTATCTCAAGCATAAACGCAAAGAGATGTCCTTGGAAGACATTGTTGTTCGTCTTCAAATTGAAGAGAACAATAGAATCAATGAGGCCAAAGTTGCTAAGGGCAAGATGGAGGCAAAAGTCGATCTCGCCGAGGCTAGCACAAGTGGCACAAAGAGAAAGCATTCCGAAAATGCCGGGAATGCTAAGAAAGGACAGAAGAAGGGCTCGAAGAAATTCAAAGGGTCTTGCTATAATTGTGGCAAACCGGGCCACTTGTCAAGGGATTGTCGTCTCCCGAAGAAAGAGGCGAATAATGTTGACCACATGGACCTAGACTTTGCGGCAATGATCTTTGAGGCCAACGTTGCAAATTTGGAGGAGAATCCAAAGGCTTGGTGGATAGATACCGGTGCTACCCGCCATATTTGTGGTAACAAAGAAAGTTTCTCCTCCTATACTCCCATCTCCGGAAGAAAGCTTTACATGGGAAATTCTGCGACCTCCAATGTTCAAGGCATTGGAAACGTGATTTTAAAGATGACTTCCGGAAAAGAAGTAACCTTGTTGGATGTCCTGCATGTCCCAGACATCCGTAAAAATTTGGTGTCCGGCGCTTTGCTTAGTAAGGCCGGTTTTAGACTAGTATTTGAATCCGACAAATTTGTACTAACCAAGAATGGTTTGTTTCTTGGAAAAGGTTACCTCGAGGAGGGCCTTTTTAAAATGAATGTAATGACTGTGATCCGCCAAAGTGTGATGAATAAAAGTTGTGTTCCTTATGTGTACTTGTCGAAAAGTTCTAATTTATGGCATGATAGATTAGGACATGTAAACCTCGACACCATTAAGAAATTAGCGAGACAAGATTTAATCCAAATGACTAAATCCGACTCGACTAATAGGTGCGAAGTTTGTGTTGAGGCAAAAATGACAAAGTCGCCATTTAATGCCATACAAAGAGACACAACTCCTCTCGAGTTAATTCACACCGACATATGTGATTTAAAACTAGTGCAAACTCGAGGAGGTAAAAAGTACTTCATTACATTTATAGATGATTGCACTAAGTACTGCTATGTTTATCTCTTAAGAAGTAAGGATGAAGCCTTAGGGGCTTTTGAGATGTGAGGACCCCGACCCGGAACCTACACGTGTTCCGAGTTGGAGCGCCCTCAAACTAACTCGAAAACACTAAACTTTTAAAACTTTACTTCGACTTTCAAACATAAACATTAATAATATAACATTTCAAACTAACTCCACTCTACTCCACATCGGAGGAGGAGATAACTAACTTTGAAAAGTAACAACCTGTTTTAATTACAAAGACTTTAGTTATAACGTACAAACTAAGTTTTATACTCATAAACTCCATAAAGGAATTATACCAAAATACATTCTTTACACCAACCTATACGTACCCTGACAAATCCCAAAATACCACGTACCAACTCCTTTCCGTCCTCACTTGGCCGGTCCGCCTGTCTCAGGATCTAAAACAGTAAAGGGAGAGGGGTGAGAATAAATCTCAATGAGCTATTATGATATGCAGCAAGATGCCAAACAAAGTGCAACACATAGCATGGTAGCACATAACACACTAGGAAAGCGGTAAACACATTCTGTTACCTTGGTTTACCTTTCCCGTCTGAACAATAAGTCGTATAACTGTGGGTATCAATACTCCACTACATCTGTGAATGCATATTCACCAGATCCCATACCAGGTAACTGAGACAGTTATGCTTATAACTCATCTCCGTGAACTGCTTAGGCATATTCACATCTTATAAAACCCGTTTTCCAGGGAAAATATAAGACATCAGCATTCCTATGAACTGACTGCACATATCCATGTAAGCCGAACCCCGGCCCGCGGCCGCAGAGGGGGAGAGGTCACAGGTATGATGAATCTTCAATCACTTAGAGAACAAATCAATAACTGATTGAAATCCATTATACCCCCCATTCACATAAAATATCAACACGTTCAAGCACATAATAGATACTTGAAATATGATCCACAAACGGGATAGCAATATAACCACATGGTAAAATATACTCATGCTAAATCAATACCATAGTGCAATAATCATGTAACACATTATGCATAGTTCCAACAATGTATAACATTCCAAGTAAGGTACAATATCACCAATAAATCCACAATTGGGATAACGATACAACCATATAATAAACATATCCACCCTCGGAATATCAAGTTAACAACATAGCATATAATTCCACACTTTGGATAATAATGAAACAAAGTGATAAATACACATTCCCAACTAGCACGATAGTGTAACATACCACATTTACACTATTCAAACCAATCACCAAGGATATGAGATAAGTAAAGCCACTAAGTATCATAATTCATTCCTTCATAGTCATTCTACAACCTCGAATAACTTTAATACAAGTTCAAGATCTACTTCCCAAGTTGGAACTATTTTGGTGAAGTTACTAATCAAGCTTATTAACCATTTTCTGGACAATATTTAACCCGCTTCCATAATTCCATTTGATCCCTTAAGATGTCATTGTGTAGCCAAAGTATTCTACTTTAATCTAGGTTAAAGAGATTTCATTTTGGTTCTAGTTTGATGGGTTTAAACAGCTTAGAAATTGATGCAACGTAACTAGGCCAGGGCACGACTCGTGCCCCAGGGCACGACTCGTGCCCATTGGACCCCTCTCTGATTCTGGCGTCCTTAACCAAGGCACGACTTCCTTTTGCTCAAGTCACGACTCGTGACTCCACATGGCACGACTCGTGCTCATTCCCCAAGAATCGCCAAAGACGATCGGGACCCCCTAGGAATGACTCGTGGTCACGATTGGTCCAAGGGCACGACTCGTGCCAAGGGGCACGACTCGTGCCTCGGCCCAGAAATGGTGGTAATAGCAGATTTCAACACAAAGTTCCCAAAATTCAAGGTTCCAACCAAATGCATTCTAAGTTATGAACCTAAAGGGCATTTCCAACTTTGATAACTTTAATCTACTCATTTAACTCCATGAAACCATCTCTTAACCCTAGATCAATTCAACTTCCATAAACCATAATGTTTCTATAAAACCCAACAAAGTCCTTAATCATCACATTTAAGAGAACAATCACAATAACAATTATATTCATGATCATCCAAAGAAAGAAAAGGTCATAATAACTCACCTTTGGCAAAACAAGATGAAATGGAGCTTTTCTTGGCTTGATCAACTCCTTGAGGTGTTCTACTCACAAAAGGACACTTAGATTTTCAAATGGACAAGAAATGATCTTGGTAGAAGTGTAGGAGAGGGAGGCTTTCATAAGAACTCTCCCATGGAGAATGTAGAGGAAAGTATGAAGAAATTGATGGAGGAGGGAGAAGTGTGTGGGAGGTGTAAGAGAGGTATGGGGAGGTAAGGCTTGCTTTGACTTTAGGCTCTAGGTTGAAGGAGTAAGAGGAAGGGAAAATGGCCCCCCCCCCTTCCCAAATCAAGGCTTTCACCAAAAATATCATTTTCCTTTAAAAATTCCAAAGCATTAAATTTAAAATCCTCCTACTCAATATTTATTCCACATTTTAGGATCCTCCTTCACATTTTACTCATGTTTCTATTATTTCTTTTCTTTTTGAACATTAATTTATTTTCCTATCATTCATCCTAACATATGAAATTAATTATATAAAAATAGACACATAATAATAACAATAATATTAAAAGCACACAATATGTTATTAAAATAGTGCCTAGGTTTAGGGTCGTTACACTCACTCCCCCTTAAAGAAAATTCGTCCCGAATTTTAAACTTGCTTTCCTTAATGATCAATTAAAGAAGGTGACCTTCCCCGCATTTCAAATTATACTTTCAAATAGTTCCCTTAATAGTATTATTATTATACTCATTTCACAACCCGAATACTCTAAAAGTTTAATTTCGGACTTACGATTTTAGTAACTCTCAACCATTCCCTCACATAAACCAAACCCGTTAAATCATCATTAGTTGAAGAACTCCGCACACATGAGGAATTTTAAGGACAACTTTCCATACAATACTTCATACAATACCACTTAATACAGGACTGAAAACCACTAATATACGCAATCTCATCAAGGTTAAATACTTCTCAAGTTGAAACGAAATCCATCACACAACACGCAATTTATTCTCAAGAACTTGGATAGTCTTCTTTGTCTGTCCATCTGTCTGAGGAAGAAACGCACCACTGAAACTTGACTTGGAACTCAAAACCTTGCACCCTGCTTTCCAAAACACAATGAATCCTCGATCCCGATCTGGTAAAATGTTGATTGGTTTTCCACGAAATCATTCAATCTCCCGCATTCACAATGTTTTAATTTCCCCCCCGAATACTTCGTTAATATAAGTTGAAAGTAAACCGACTTGATCTATTCATCCACTATCACTCCAACACACCCAACCTTATCGACATTGAAAGTAGTACAGTTACAAAATTCCATCGCACTGTCTTCCCATTCGAATCTTCTAACTCCTCTTCAAGTCTTGATACTTCTTCAAACTTTTCTGATGAGTCGCAATTCTAGGTTTACGGTCTTCCTCTAAAACTGGTCTTCTAATCTCTTACAACAACGATATGCACATCCCGAGTTGAGGGTTAAATTTTCATCCCAATTAGATACAAAATCCTTGGTCTCCCAGTCTTGAAACTAGCCGATAATCCTCTTAACTTCTGAATCATGGTTGAACTTCCTCTAAGGTCTCCACACTATAAGTATAACTTGAATATTCGCAAAATATCTCACCATGCAACTCAAAGGATATACTTGTTGACACATAAGCCTTTCGGCTAATCGCAATCGCAATCACAATAACTTTTCCGGTAACAAGATATAACCTCATTTAAGTCTTTCTAAGAATTTCCACCCTCGACTCTGCTTATTGTTAAATTCCTTCTAAGCCAACCAATACTTGAAACTTTTATGATCGTTAACACATCTCAGATTTAGTTGCACATAGTTAAAATTTCCACTTAGTAAAACGCAATATAATCTCAGTTACTTACAAGTTGAAAATAAGAAGATTCTGCTCCGCCTGATTCACTTCCTCTAAACATAAGTTATCACTTTCCCATTTCGCATCATATCACAAATTAGCCTTCCATTGATACACAATTAAAAGCGTCAAGTTCTCGCATTCATTACTCAATAAGGATCATATCTACAGTCGACCTATTCTTCCTCTCTACTATACGATTCACCCTTATTGCATTCTACATCCAGGATACCTCTTCCAGGTTAACTCTATCAACAATAATACAATTCTCAAGAATCTAATGACACTCCCTTGGTAGCACCCCTTTCAATCCTAAAACTATGGACTCATTACGGCAATATTCCAAAGCCAACTTACAATTATTAAACTTCACACATAAATTTTCCTATTGGAAAATAGATAACACAATTCACAATTAATTTTCATGTTATTCTCAACGTCAAGTAAACAAGGATGTCACCACTAATAATTTCCACTAGCTATCAAGATAAGGATAGAACTCTACTCCTTATAACCACAACAAAAATCGAGACCATTCTATAGGGTGCTTTTGATATAGGTATTTAACCTGACACTACATCAATACGTGATTCCACTTCCCAACCGAAAGTCATATAATACTTTGCTGAAAGCATACTTACTATTTTCCTAATTAGCACATAACATTTTTCGAAGACTTCTTACCTAAGTCTACCACATTTCAATTAAGCTTCACACCTTTTAACCAAAATTTGTTTCAATCTTTAAGGTATATATAACAAGGATACCACATAAAGGCTTATCTGCATCTAATACCATATAGACCAATTAAGCATAGAAAGAAAGACTCGCTTCATACGACAGTCTATCACTGCCTGACCACTACTTACCATTCTAGGCCAGGTATATATCAAAATCACACATTGGTAATCATACCAAATCAACTAGCAATACATGCTCAGTTATAACCACGTCACACTAGTGGTAAACCAAATAATATTCGAGGTATTCTCTCATAAGAGTAGAAATCTCTAACACATAAAACACATCTTAAGCAATGTATGCCACATGAAACAAAATGCAATGTCACGCGTGCATGAGATGAACCGGGATCTATAAAGTATGACCCTACTTCGAGACAGTATATTACCTCTAAAGGTAGCCGAGGGATCTATCCCTCCAAAACTCAAAACAAATATTCGACTTTAAACGTTACCTTTTGGATTCCCTTCATTGTTCCTTTTCATTCCTCCTTTAGGCCCCCTATGTCCGTACCCAAAGCTAACCTTCGATGAAATATAGGACAATTCTTCTTGTAGTGTCCCATTTCTCCACAATTCAAACATTTCCCTTGCTTACTCCAACACTTGTCTTCGAATGACCCATCTTCTTGCAATATCCACATATAATCCTTACCGACCTGAAGTCGGATGATTTGTCGAGTCGCCACTTTTTCTCCTCTTGCTAACTCCGGTCTTGATCCTTTCGATGCCCTCTATTATATCCAGTAACCTTGGCCTTGAAACTTCGCTACTTCCACTTCCACCCTCAGATTTACCCGGTGCTCGTCAATATCATTCTCTATTCGGTAGGCTTTATTCACCGCCGTCTCGAAAATCACGGGAAGTCGTGTGTCAATAAGCATTTCGAACTCTAGTCTTAATCCCTTCACAAACCGATATATCCGTCTCTCTTCTTCCGGTACCAAATGTGGACAATAGCGAGCTAGCTCCGTAAACCTTCTTGAATCTTTGCGCCACTGGTCATTGCTCCTTGTTCTAATTTCAAAAACTCAACTTCCTTCTTATCTCTTGTAACTATTGGAATGAAATGATCTCGAAATTTACGCGTAAAGTTCTCCCTGTGTCTGCGGTGTAAGGTTTCGATCCCGGCCGTCCTTCACTACTTGCCACCAATGCTCTGCAGTCCCTCTAACTTGAAGGCTGCGCATCTCACTTTTTCGCATCCGTGCTCTCCATCGCCGCGAAAATCTTATTCATACTTTCAAGCCATCTCTCGGCCTTCACCGGATCCGGATCTCCACTAAAACTTGGAGGTGTCATCTTAACGAACTTTTCCAAACCATGCCCGTATGCGCCTCCTTGATGCTTTGCCGTGCTTGCCCTTGTGTTGTCATATTTTGCAAAAATCCTCGAAACATGTTCATCGTCTCAACATTCGGATTTCCATCACCCCGCCTTACCAACATTGCCCCGGAACACGATGCCGATCATCCTCATTTTCACCATTGAATAAACTCCCCGCAACAAACACTCGACGTAATTTATCACACACTCTCACTCGGCTAGACTCTACCCGAGAACTCTAACCGAGCTCGATACCAACCGTGAGGACCCCGACTCCGGAACCTACACGTGTTCCGAGTTGGAGCGCCTCAAACTAACTCGAAAACACTAAACTTTTAAAACTTTACTTCGACTTTCAAACATAAACATTAATAATATAACATTTCAAACTAACTCCACTCTACTCCACATCGGAGGAGGAGATAACTAACTTTGAAAAGTAACAACCTCGTTTTAATTACAAAGACTTTAGTTATAACGTACAAACTAAGTTTTATACTCATAAACTCCATAAAGGAATTATACCAAAATACATTCTTTACACCAACCTATACGTACCCCGACAAATCCCAAAATACCACGTACCAACTCCTTTCCGTCCTCACTTGGCCGGTCCGCCTGTCTCGGGATCTAAAACAAGAAAGGGAGAGGGGTGAGAATAAATCTCAATGAGCTATTATGATATGCGGCAAAGAAGATGCCAAACAAAGTGCAACACATAAAGCATGGTAGCACATAACACACTAGGAAAGCGGTAAACACATTCTGTTACCTTGGTTTACCTTTCCCGTCCGAACAATAAGTCGTATAAGCTGTGGGTATCAATACTCCACTACATCGCGAATGCATATTCACCGGATCCCATACCAGGTAATGGCGAGACGGTTATGCTTATAACTCATCTCCGTGAACCGCTTAGGCATATTCACATCTTATAAAACCCGTTTTCCGGGGAAAATATAAGACATCGGCATTCCTACGAACCGACCGCACATATCCATGTAAGCCGAACCCCGCCCGCGGCCGCAGGAGGGGAGAGGTCACGGTGTATGATGAATCTTCAATCAACTTAGAGAACAAATCAATAACTGATTGAAATCCATTATACCCCCATTCACATAAAATATCAACACGTTCAAGCACATAATAGATACTTGAAATATGATCCACAAACGGGATAGCAATATAACCACATGGTAAAATATACTCATGCTAAATCAATACCATAGTGCAATAATCATGTAACACATTATGCATAGTTCCAACAATGTATAACATTCCAAGTAAGGTACAATATCACCAATAAATCCACAATTGGGATAACGATACAACCATATAATAAACATATCCACCCTCGGAATATCAAGTTAACAACATAGCATATAATTCCACACTTTGGATAATAATGAAACAAAGTGATAAATACACATTCCCAACTAGCACGATAGTGTAACATACCACATTTACACTATTCAAACCAATCACCAAGGATATGAGATAAGTAAAGCCACTAAGTATCATAATTCATTCCTTCATAGTCATTCTACAACCTCGAATAACTTTAATACAAGTTCAAGATCTACTTCCCAAGTTGGAACTATTTTGGTGAAGTTACTAATCAAGCTTATTAACCATTTTCTGGACAATATTTAACCCGCTTCCATAATTCCATTTGATCCCTTAAGATGTCATTGTGTAGCCAAAGTATTCTACTTTAATCTAGGTTAAAGAGATTTCATTTTGGTTCTAGTTTGATGGGTTTAAACAGCTTAGAAATTGATGCAACGTAACTAGGCCAGGGCACGACTCGTGCCCCAGGGCACGACTCGTGCCCATTGGACCCCTCTCTGATTCTGGCGTCCTTAACCAAGGCACGACTTCCTTTTGCTCAAGTCACGACTCGTGACTCCACATGGCACGACTCGTGCTCATTCCCCAAGAACTGCTCAGCACGATTGGACCCCCTAGGAATGACTCGTGGTCACGATTGGTCCAAGGGCACGACTCGTGCCAAGGGGCACGACTCGTGCCTCGGCCCAGAAATGGTGGTAATAGCAGATTTCAACACAAAGTTCCCAAAATTCAAGGTTCCAACCAAATGCATTCTAAGTTATGAACCTAAAGGGCATTTCCAACTTTGATAACTTTAATCTACTCATTTAACTCCATGAAACCATCTCTTAACCCTAGATCAATTCAACTTCCATAAACCATAATGTTTCTATAAAACCCAACAAAGTCCTTAATCATCACATTTAAGAGAACAATCACAATAACAATTATATTCATGATCATCCAAAGAAAGAAAAGGTCATAATAACTCACCTTTGGCAAAACAAGATGAAATGGAGCTTTTCTTGGCTTGATCAACTCCTTGAGGTGTTCTACTCACAAAAGGACACTTAGATTTTCAAATGGACAAGAAATGATCTTGGTAGAAGTGTAGGAGAGGGAGGCTTTCATAAGAACTCTCCCATGGAGAATGTAGAGGAAAGTATGAAGAAATTGATGGAGGAGGGAGAAGTGTGTGGGAGGTGTAAGAGAGGTATGGGGAGGTAAGGCTTGCTTTGACTTTAGGCTCTAGGTTGAAGGAGTAAGAGGAAGGGAAAATGGCCCCCCCCCTTCCCAAATCAAGGCTTTCACCAAAAATATCATTTTCCTTTAAAAATTCCAAAGCATTAAATTTAAAATCCTCCTACTCAATATTTATTCCACATTTTAGGATCCTCCTTCACATTTTACTCATGTTTCTATTATTTCTTTTCTTTTTGAACATTAATTTATTTTCCTATCATTCATCCTAACATATGAAATTAATTATATAAAAATAGACACATAATAATAACAATAATATTAAAAGCACACAATATGTTATTAAAATAGTGCCTAGGTTTAGGGTCGTTACATGAGACTTATAAGAAAGAAGTTGAGAATCAACTTAACTTGAAAATTAAGAAAATTAGAAGCGATAGAGGTGGAGAATATGAAGCACCGTTTGAAGGATTATGTTGGGAATCCGGCATAATTCATCAAACAACGGCTCCATATACCCCTCAATCTAATGGAGTTGCTGAACGTAAAAACCGTACTCTCAAAGAGATGATGAACGCGCTTTTGATAAGTTCAGGCTTACCCGACAACTTGTGGGGGGAAGCAATACTCACTTCTAATTATGTTCTTAATAAAATACCCAAGAAAGGTATTGATAAAACGCCCTATGAATTATGGCATAATCGTAGGCCATGTTTTAAATACCTTAAAGTGTGGGGGTGTTTGGCCAAGGTTGAAGTACCTAAGCCGAAACAAGTCAAGATTGGTCCAAAGACCATTGGATCGTATCTTTATTGGATATGCCAACAATAGTAGTGCCTACCGCTTCATAGTGCACAAATTGGACATTCTTGATATGCATATAGGAACTACTATAGAATCAAGGAATGCGGTATTCTTTGAAAACATTTTTCCGGTTAAGGACAGGAAAGATGTAGGTTCTAGTAAGAGAACATATGAGTCTACAACCGGTCCTTCTCAAATAGAAGATGAAGAACCGAGACGTAGCAAAAGGACAAGAGTGGAAAAGTCTTTTGGTCCTGATTTTCTATCTTACATGTTAGAAAACGAACCAAAGAATCGTTAAAGAAGCTTTATCCTAGGTCCGTATAGTTCATTCTCGGAAAGAAGCTATTAACAACGAAATTGAATCCATAATGCTCAACAACACTTGGGAATTTGTTGATCTCCCTCCAGTTGCGCAAACCATTAGGTTGCAAATGGATCCTTAAAAGGAAGTATAAGGCGGATGGATCAATCGATAAGTACAAAGCTAGGTTAGTTGCCAAAGGCTTTAGACAGAAAGAGGGATATGATTTCTTTGATACATACTCCCCTGTCACAAGGATCACATCAATTCGTGTTCTCATAGCTATTGCAGCAGTGCATAATCTTGAGATACACCAAATGGATGTGAAGACTGCTTTCCTAAATGGAGAACTTGATGAAGAAATTTACATGGAACAACCCGAAGGGTTTGTGGTTCCCTGTAAAGAAAGGAAGGTGTGTAAACTCGTAAAGTCCTTGTATGGACTAAAACAAGCACCTAAACAATGGCATGAGAAGTTCGATAGAACCATGTTATCGAATGGATTCAAGATCAATGAATGTGACAAGTGTGTCTACATTAAAGGAACATCTGAATCATTCGTTATCGTTTGTCTTTATGTAGACGACATGCTCATAATGGGAAGTAATCATGATTTGATCATGAATACCAAAGGCATGTTAAAGAAAAACTTTGACATGAAAGACATGGGGTTAGGCGATGTAATATTAGGGATAAAGATCTCTAGAACATCCGAAGGATTAGTTCTTTCACAATCCCATTACCTAGAGAATGTTCTTCGGAAATTCAATGTCTTTGATGACCCTCCCAGGCTAAGACACACTGTAGACTCTGGCTCTACATTTAGCCAAGAACAAAGGGGAACCGGTTCTCAACCGAATATGCAAGAATAATTGGTAGTCCGATGTACTTAACGAATTGTACTCGTCCCGCACATTGCATATTCAAGAAGCAAACTAAGTAGGTTCACAAGCAATCCTAGTACCGATCATTGGAAAGCACTAATGAGAGTACTAAGATATTTAAAGTATACATTAAACCATGGGATACTTTACAATAAATATCCAGCAGATTAGAAGGATACCGTGATGCCAATTGGATATCGGACACGAAAAACTCTAAGTCCACAAGTGGATATGTATTCACAATAGGTGGAGGAGCAGTGTCATGGAAATCCTCCAAACAAACATGTATAGCCAGATCCACGATGGAATCTGAGTTTATAGCTTTGGATAAAGCTGGGGAAGAAGCAGAATGGCTTAAGAACTTCCTGGAGGATATTCCTTGTTGGAACAAACACATTCGCCGTACTAGTCCATTGTGATAGTCAATCGGCAATTGGAAGGGCAATGAGAATAGTATGTCTGACAGTAAGTCTAGACATATTCGTCGTAGACACAATACCATTAAACAGTTGATCAAGAATGGCGTTATCACTATTAATTATGTGAAATCATGTGATAACTTAGCGGATCCGTTTACCAAAGGTATAAATCGAGATCAACTATATAAACTGTTAAGGGGAATGGGTTTAAAACCCACAACAAAAGAACTTATAGCGGACACTCAACCTTGAGAAATGGAGATCCCGTGCCACTTGGTTCAATGAGACAACCAAGTTATAAGTTCTAGTAGAGTTACTTGGAAACAAACAACTCGGTTTATTAACCTGGAGATGTTGAATACTCATTCCCGTAACATCCAAGTACAAGCACATGCAAAGCGGTGGTAAGGATAAGTTGAGAAAACTTTTAATGATTTCTATACCTTCGGGTGGAGTAGTGCATGATACTCCTTATAGTGAGAATCACCTATATAAGCGAGAGGTAATTAGGCCGCCTCTAAATGAACGCTTATGAATGAGATACGGTCCAGGGCCAAAATGGACAAAACGTGAGAACAACAATTGTTAGAGCTGTTATTATGTGAGTATTATTGTCTTGGTATACACCCGACAGTCACTGGTTCAAAGCGACTCGCTACCAAATGGCTAGTATATCCGATAATATTTCACTAGGGAAGATTCAAGGCCACAAGCTATCTATCCCGATGTAATAATAGTTCGCCGGAACTTTGGACGAATTTGCATACATGCATTAATTGTCATTCATGTGGGGGATTGTTGGAAATGGATAACGGAAAGTTAAGTTTAACTTAACGTTGATCTAGTTTCTAACGGAAGTTCGTTATGTGTTAACGGAACTAGTTACAAATGGTAATCTACATTTGTTGTAGATTATATATATAACTCATTTAATGTCTCAAAACCATTTCCGTGTGAATGAGAAATTAATGACAAATGATTTGTAACTTAAATATTGAGTCAAAGTGTGTTTTGGGTTGGTCCCAAAATTGGTGTGGACTTGTTGTGGCTTAAGGGCTGACGAGCAGGCTGAAGAAGCTTCTGCACGGCCGTGCAAGTGTCTAGGACACGGCCGTGCACCGTGCCTTGCCTTGCCACTCGACCGTGCAAAGCCATAAACTCGACCGTGCATATTGCCTTGCACGGCCGTGCAGTTCATTGGACACGGCCGTGCAAAGTGCTGTTATACCCGAAAAGTTGTGACTTTTCAAGGGAAAAGCCACCAAACCCTTTGACTCTCTTTATATACTTCCCCTCCGAATTTCAATTTAAGTACACAGTCATTTTGAGTCTCCCTACCCTCTAGTAAGATAGAAAAACATACCCAAATCATTGCATATTGATACATTCAATCCTTCAAAGTCCAAAGTTCAAAACAAAGTGTTGTTCGTTAGAGTAATTGATTTGGAGTGCTCCTATCATTTACTTGTAAGTCGTTTTATCTTACTAGAAGATTGCCATTCAAACCGTAAGCACCTGTGCGGGGCAATAACTTCTTACGGAGATTGTATTTAATACAAGACTCGACTTAATTTTGTTTGTTTTCAATCTCCGTTTCTTTCTCAGTCAGTTTTTCCGTTAAGTTCTTGAGAAGTCTACACAATTTTCCAACAAATAGTAAGTAGATAGTTGTTACAAATAGTAAGTAGATAGTTGTTGTGAGTATGACAAGTGAGTCCCATGAATAAAGAAGTACTCTCTCGGTCTCGCCCGAATCTTCACATTTTACCTAAATGGGTGTCCCGTTAGAAGCTTCACATTTTCTAAAATGGTAATAAATGTGGGCCTCATTTGTCAACCACTCACTTTTTTCTCTCACATACTTAAATTGTGGGACCCACTTGTCATATCCACTAACTTTTTCCCTTCACATATTTAAATTGTGGGCCCCACTTGTCATATTCACTCACTTCTTCCCTCTCACAACCCTTCTCTCATTCATCACTTTTCTTAATTTACGCGCTTCACCAAAATGGTAAAGCATCGAGCGAAACGGAGGGAGTATTAAAAAGTTTCCTTTTTAAGAAGTGTGACTTATAAGAGGGACGCCCTAAATGGCAAAGTGGGTAAGGTTCTATGAAACGGAGGGAGTAGTCAGTAAATGCTGTTATGTGAAAAGTGATATAGGAAATATAAAGTGGGGTATGAAATAGTTAGTGGAAGTTATTGTAAGTATAACAAGTGAGTTCAACGAATAAAGAAATATTAAAAAGTTTTCATTTTAGAAGTGTGTCTTTTAAATGTGATCCAAAATGAAAATTTGTGTATTTTCGAATGAGACGGAATGGGACGGAAGGAGTATAATTTTAAAATTAGTTATTGATTCATCATTATTAAAACTATTAATTGCAATTTTTAGAATTGTTCATAGATAACAGGTTATCATAAAATTATAAATTATGATAAAAAAAATAGTTGAATATGAAATTAAAATGAGAAACTTTTCGTAACTAAGAAATCGCCAGAGGTTTGTTTTAATTTCACTGTGTGCACTGTGCACTATATTTTTTTTCATATTTTCATTTTTAATTAACTATAAAGAAAAGGTTACTGATATTTTCTCAAACCTCAAAGAAAGAAGGTGGGCATTACTATAAGGAGCTTGGCTGTGAGAAGTATGGTCACATGATAATTATTGTAGTTTGATTATTCAAACAAAAACGTTTGATCAAGTTATTCTAAATCAAGCGAAAGATTGTATCTTTTATAATTGAATAACCTGAAAAAATAGTAACAAATACACGTAAGCTAAGCCGGAGCTTCTCCATCGAATGTCATCCGACGTGATAGTAAATATTTATGTTTACACAAAGAAATCAATTGACAAAAATTTGGAGTAAAAAAGATACGTTCTAACTAGTTTTATGCATATTTATCCTTGTCACAGGCTAATCAAGGTTGGTACGTGAATTGATCCACCATTTCTGTCATCAATATACAACATGCCCATTGAAGTGATAGAACAATACTCCCTTCATCCAGCCAGAAATTCAAAAAAATATCAAAAGATTGTCATATGAGAAACTTTATTCCAAAATGAAAAGCTTTTATTACTGCTTTATTTATGGGCCAATATATGTATATACTCCCTCCGTCCCACTACAAATCGCACACTTTCCTTTTTGGGCGTCCCATTACAAACCGCACACTCCCAAAAAGGAAACTTTATATTAATAAAATATTCACCCTACTCCGCTCATTCTCTCTCCTACATTATTTTAATACTCACAACACCATTATAATTTACTATTCTCTCCTCTCATTCTCTCTCCTATTTTACTTTTACACTCACAACATTTTATTAAAATATCATATTCCTTAATTCCCGCGCAAAATGGCAAATGTTGTTGGGTGCGGATATTACTGAGACGGGGGAGTATATACTTATAACAATTATTCATTAACTATTCACTCTCCCACTTTATCTCTCTTCCCAACTATTTACACCAATAACACATCGTGTTTTTCTTAATTCTTGAACCCATTTCATTTCTTGAACGGGACGGAGAGAGTACTCTTTATCTCTCTTCCCAACTATTTACACCGATTACATATCATGTTTTTCTTAATTCTTGAACTCATTTCATTTCTTGAGCGTGACGGAGGAAGTACTCTTTCTCTCTGTTCCCAACTATTTACACCGATAAGTCGATAACACCATTTTTTTCTTAATTCTTGAACCCATTTCATTACTTGAGCGGGATGGACGGAGTACTCCATATGAGCTAAGATTAAAGTGACACTCCAGACGTAGGGAGTACTCCATAATCCATATGAGCTACGATTAAAGTGATACTCCATTTATTGGATCAACTCATTAGTCGATAGATAGAAGAGCATTGAGGCTCGTAATAGCGCACACAACACGCGAGCGCTCACACACTCAAAAAAAAAAATAAAACAAAAAATAGACAACTCATGGATCTGGGTCTATGCCCGCATTGATAGTTCAAATTTGGGTCATTCGTTCTTTAAATATGGATAGAATTGTCCTTTTCCAACCAAGAAAAGAGATCCGAGCGTATACAGTCAAATACGCAGTCAAATACGGAGTTCAAATTTGGGTTATTCAATCAGTAAATAGGAATAGAATTGTCTTTTAACCACGTCCTCCCCCAACGTGGGGGGCCTATTTGTGGAAAGAGTCTTTAAGTAAAGACACCCCAAGATAAATGCTCATTACTCTATGGTTTCAAGTTTGCCTCGTTAAATGGGGAGTTCAAATGCATAACCAAGAGAGAATCTATTACAAAGACGGGAAAATAGAAGGTCTACAAGGTCAAAATGAGGCAAGAATTACTTGCGAGGAGACTTAGGAGACTTGGAAGATTGGTTAGCAGCATGAGGCCTGCGTTTACGAGTGGATGCAAACTCACCAAGATAATGCCCAACCATCTCCGGCCTGATTCCTATCTTCTTGAATGTCTTGCCATTGTGAACCCCAACAACTCCACCAATCATTTCCGGGAATATGATAGAGCTGCGGAGATAAGTCTTTACTAGCTCTGGTCTTTTCCCAGCTTGTGTTTCCTGTTTCTGTGTAGCCATAAGAGCGATAACAGTTAGATTTCTGTAATGTTGGACATTTTCAAAAAAAAAAATTGCAATCAAACACAAAAGTGGTGCAAAACTTACACTCAACAGAAGGACCATAAAGTCTATTGCATGTGCAGCAGAAAATATGTGAGGGGAAGTTTTGGAAATTCACTATTTATAATAGTGAATTTATTCAAGTTAAAGTTAATTTTCATGCAGTGTTATTACTATTTGTAATAGCATCTTTAAAATATGCTAATATTATCATTCATTTGTTCATAGGATAATAACGCAAGAAAAGGTACCTGAAAATGGAAAATGCAACATAATTTCATAAAGGGAATGTAAAGCAATAGGTTTCTCATAGATCATTGAACAGCGTGTTATGTCTAGCTTTTCTTTATCCCATTTTAGTTGGAACAATAAAAGAATCAAGGATGCTTGTTATCTTTCCCTTCTTAAATTTCAAGGACCAAATGTAGCAATTTATTATTCATATAGAGAGAGTGGTTCATTTGTTTCTGGAGTCATTACAGTTTCAAATGAAATGCTAATAGCATTCTCTCAATTGGTGATTGATCAAATACAGAGAGATCTCAAACGGACCTGATAAAGAGAATCCTATGTTTGCAAGTGCAACAAAAATTGAGCTTCTCAGTCTTTTTATTATTTTCACACTTTCCCTGTCAGTTGGTGCTCGAGATCTTTTTCTGATCTACCTCACTGTTGGTCAGAAGAAGTATGACTGAGCGATTTCAGCCGTATCCGGCATGTCAGTAAAACTAGACACAGATTAGGCCGCACAGCTAAAATGGATAGTCCAGCTCACATCATGCACTCACATGATTGTAAAAGGGAACAACATAGCGTGGCTTCTATTAGTGTGTGGAAGATTATCTCAATTAAAACTCCATTATCAGATTATGTTAAGATTAAGCGCTCTCATAAACCCAACCTTGACGTATGCAAGAACGACGCAAGACTCGTTAAAATGATTCAGGAATTAGGCTTGGCATTATGTATGTTTTGGATCTGACACAAGGCTCATAAAAATGATAGGCTGAAAGCAAACTCATCTCCTTACTTATTCCCTATCCACGCTTACATATTGCTATACAATGAAGGAATATGGAGTTTCATCCCCCCTTCCTGAACTACTTGGCTCTAGATTTGTGATGAAAAATCACATCTTCCTTGAGAAGGAAGTCCTCAAAATAGATCTTCAATTTAACCGGAAAAGGGACCTAAAAATTCTACCCTTCTCAACCTTATAGATGTTCTCAATCTCACAAATAATTTTAAACTACTTTTTGTGCCTCCAAACACCTCTCGGATCATGGTCTCGAGGCACTCTCTCAAGTGCTTAAGCTTATGCATCATGATAGAGCCTCCCCAACACTTTCCACACCAAACCTCATTAATCCTTAAGTTCTAGATAGGAAAACCACATTATCTCATATCGAAAGGGGTTAGATCCCACTTAATGGGGCTTGGGCTAGACTCTAAGCACATACATAAGTGATCAAAAAGCACACCAGGAAGGACGACCTGGACTTCTGGAAAAGGCTCCTTCCAATCATTTATTACTACCCTATCAAACACACTTTCTCTTAAGCAAATTGACCAAGTTAAAGTCACATTAGGAAGATGAACATTGCGCAGATCATGCTCCCTAATAAAGCGCCAATATGCATAGTACTTGCAGTACCTAATAGAGGCACCAAGCATCTTGTTAGAAGTTTAGCTGAAGTCCACCCAATGCACGGCATGACCCACACAAAAAGTCATGAAGCTCCTCCATGAAATAACACTCGTGAGCTCTAGACCGGCTATAAACAGCATTTAAAAGCCTAATGACATCTTTGCTAAGTAAATAACCCATCGATCGCCTCAATAGTCAATACTAGAAGCTGCTTCCATTACCCATGAAATTATAATACCCCCCATGCTACTCCCTAAAGAAGGAAAACACACTCTTTGGCGCACGTCTCCAAAAAACTCTTAACCAAAGTGCTCACCTCGTCCTTTTTTAATATCTATGAAAATAGTAAATCAAGGTCAGCCTTGATACTCCTTGATACTCCTCTACAATGTTCTCCTTTTCCAGCACTCCCCAAAACTTGAACATTATCGCAGCTACCCTTTTGGAAGTAAATAGTTGATGAACCCCTATCACCCCCACCCCTTCCTCTCCTTACCACACATCGCTAATTTTCCCGTAGTTGAAAGAAACAACCCGTTACAAAGCAGAAAATGCTTTGGCAAATGCCAAAACAAAAGTAATACGTTGATAGTGACACGAGATGATTCTGGAAAAGACGAGATCAGTTTCCAAGTACTTTCATTGGTAATTTTTCTTTTTTAACTTCACAATGAAGTGAGAGAACAGATTCTGGATATAATGCGGACATACTAATATGGGAAATGTTGTACACCTAAGCCAGAACGAAAGAGATGGCTGAATATCTGACCATTACTTCATTTCTAACCATCATTCGCGATGAGAAATGAATATTTTGCAGGGGATTGTGGGAGATGTTTAGTGAGCGAATAACAGGGTAGCCAGCAGGTGGAGAGAAAAAGATGTTGTGGGACTGTGGGAGGACTTTAACAGTAAGTTGAAGTTATCAAGGGACTTGCAAAGTGATGGAATTCAACAAGATGAAAGACAGGGAGCGATTGTGAGAAGGCAGCGACAAAATGAATGAAAAAGTATGGTAATAGAAGCTTGAACACGGGCCAAATGCTGATTCTTTCCAAGGGTAGACTTTCTTCTTTATCCTCTTCTTCTCTCATCCCCACATCCTTCTCTTAGTCCACTCCTACGGCTCAGCGGCAGACACAAGGGTTATCATGTGGATGCAAGTGCGCCCACTCACTTCTCAGCATTCAGTGCAAAAACAATATCTTTTACCCTAAATTTAAACTAGTAAAAGTGCACCTAGTTTAAATAACAAATGTTGGTAGTTCAATGTTTAAAATCCTCATTTTTTAAGAAATAGGTCCCAAGTTCGACTCTTGTTAAGTGTATTTTTGCTCTAATTTTAATTTTTGTAATTTGTGCACCCACTTACTTTTGCCCCTGGATCCGCCACCGCTACGGCTAGAAAGCACACTATGTCAAGCATAGCTTAGAAAAACAAGTTTTTCCTCAGTAATCAGTCTCTCTGTTCAAGGGCATCAAAACTATACCAAGGAATTAACAGAATTTGTTCAGTACATGACAGGTATTTCTAAATTTAATTTAAGCTAGAATACCACTGAAATTTTCTAAGGGTGCCTTAAATATGGCTTAGTGGAGTGAAATGAGCCTCTCTCTCTCTCTCTCTCGGGGGGATTGGAGTATCCTAAACCCTCACTCTACTTCATTTCAATAGCAACTGATACATAATCTCGAAATAGACAAATTCATAAGTATGATACATGTAATCGAAAACGACAAATTCTGCTAATTGGAACAGAAATTTCAGAAGGAATACAATTACAAATCAACAATCATTGTAATCAGCAAAGAAAATTTGACCTAAGGAAAACGTGTCTACACTTACCGCTTTCATAAGCTTCTTAATAAGATTGATCGGCTTACATAGCAGTCTTGACATGGCTTCGATCGGAGATGACGATTAACCCTTCAATTCGAAATAGAGATAACGATGAACCCTACTTGGCCAATTGGTTCGAACGGGAAAATTGATTTTGAGTACGTATAATCAATCGGGTCGAATATCCGACCCAATTTAATATAGGATGCCCATGTAACCGTGGAGTAACATTACATTTCATTTCACCTGACATTTTCATATTTCAAAGACATAATTATAAATGTGAGTAAAATTGCATAGTAAGCAAATGAGATCTAAACAAATACATATTACAAGTAAATAAAGTCATCTGTTGCATATTTATTATATGCTTGTCTCACCTGATATTTCCAGTCACGCCATTGTTTATTGAGAGCTAGATTCATAACTGAGTAATACTCTGGAGGCGCATTGGTATTATCCTATATACACAATTCAACAAAGAAAAAGAACAATTGTTAAAAAATTATAAGACTTTTGACTACTTACTAGAAATTATGTAAGGAATATGGATTACAACTTACCAGAACATCTCTCCATACGGCATCTATAACTGCACGTTTCATCTGAGGCCACTCTTTAGTTAATGGAAAATGTTCCCCATTTCTAACAAAATGTCCTAGCTGAGTAGCTAGTTTTGCCTGTTTCTCACCAACGGGTTGTCCATATTCATTCCATATTATATTTAATGGATTCAATACAAACACAAATTAGCAATCCATACATGCAAAAATGAATTCAATACTCCACTACACCTTTAACAAATATCATATGCCAATGTACAATTGTAATACTACAAGTCATAAATGAGTTGTAATTAAACAAATAATATTGTCATTTAAATGAAGAAATTAGTAATATAAGTTCATCTTTACTTAGAAAAAATTGTCTTATAACTAAACTATAAAGGGGAAATTGGACTTATGAATTGTCTTTTAATATAGATATAAGACCTATAAATTTATTATAGGTCTTATGTATCTTATATAAGACCATATATTGGTCTTATAAATGGCCTTATAGAATAAATAAATTCACAACAACAAGAATAAAGAATAAAGAATAAAGAAGAATAAAGAATAACAATAACAATAAAGAATAAAGAATAAAGAATAACAATGTAAAGAAGAACAATAACAACAACAACAACAACAACAACAACAACAAGAATAAAGAATAACAACAACAAAGAATAAAGAATAAAGAACAACAACAACAACAACAACAGCAACAACAACAACAACAACAACAACAACAACAACAAGGAACATGCATAGAATTATAAGTTAAGATAAGCTAGTCTGATGTGGGAATCTTGGGTTCTAAAACTGAGAGAAAGAAAAAAGGAAAATGAGCATTTTTTGTCACAAATAATGAATGTTCTTGAATTCACAGGCAGTAGCATGCTATCAAAATACAAAAAATATAATAGAATTGATTATGACTAGCATTTTTTTGTCACAAATAATGAATGTTCTTGAATTCACAGGCCTAACTACTTGTACATAGTGATAGTGTAAATGCAATTGGTGAATGATGTGGAGATGAGATTATAAGATTAGTCTAATGATATCTGCAAATGATGATCCAAAAAGTAAAGCACTAATGAAATATACAGCTAAAAATTTTCCGTGGAGGCCAGAGATCAAGCTTCACAAACTGATGTGGTAAAGGCATAAAGCCGCATATTATGAACTATTTTCGATTTATGTGCTTGTTTTTATAATATATTGTGGATATCTATTGAAAATTAGTGAAATTTATTTATGAAGGCCACCCAAACCAAGCCCCATATAAGATGATGGTATTTAAGTTCCTCCATAAAAACTGAAGGTGCAACCTAACTGAGCCTTTTTTTTTTCAAATCCTACGTGACAGATTCCCTACCCAATAAACTGTGCATATATTGAAACTCACTGCCATTTTGAAAGCTCAAAACAGAAATATAAATGCTGATAAAGCATGATCATTGTCAATAAATGTCAAATAACTGATGGACTAGCTAATCTTAATTGTCAGGCACGGAATGACTATCGTCTAAAAGAATGATGACAGAAGTGATCGGGAAGTATTCAACTTAACATGGATGGAAATAAAACTTTTCCATCACCAACGAGAAATCATGGTAGATGTATTTTCTATGCAACACTAATTAAACTAACGAATAAGACGTTGCAAGAGAGATCAAAATGCTGACCTCGAGGATTGGAATCACTTGAATGCAGTTTATAACTCAAATACTATACTCCCTCCGTCCCATTAGTAATGGGAAATTTACTGTAGATACGGGAATTAAGGAAAAGTGAATTATAGTGGAGGAAATAGTGAATTATAATGGTGTTGTGAGTATTAAAATAATGTAGGAGAGAGAATGAGTGGAGGGAATAGTAAAGATTCCTTTCCATTTTAGGAAGTTTGTGGTTTGTAATGGGACGACCAAAAAGGAAAGTTTGTGGTTTGTAATGGGACGGAGGGAGTATATCACAACAACAGCAATAACAACAACAACAACAACAACAACAACAACAGCAACAGAAACAGCAACAACAACAACAACAACAACAACAACAGTAACAACAACAGCAACAACAACAACAACAACAACCTCAACCAAGTAGAGAAAGGAGTTGATCACAGGAGGTATTATTGTGCAGCTGTGCAAGTGAATCAATGGTTCCAAAGAGATGAACTCTGTGTGATATTCAGCCAAAAACATTTGAGTTTTTCGCAAGTGATTATGCAATATAGAAATTGCATTGTATTCAAAATTTGGCATAGCAGGGTAATCGAATGATCAAATTGGAATGCTTGACTGATACATGGAATATGATAGATTTATTGGGAAATTAACCCCATTTCTCCCCTGCCTTTTCCCCAAACAAACAAAAACAAAGAGAATCAATAGCTCTTTCGGGAATTTGGGATAAACAATCAAAGTATAAAATAGTACAAGGGGGGTTGGGGCTCCCGCGGGTATCGAATCGGTAGGGAAGCGGAGCGGGGACATCCCAAAGTGATAATGAAGAAGGAAGTAAAGGACTAACTTGATATTTGCTCGATTCAAGGTCTGAAAACACTTGCTTTGTCACCTCCGCGAGGAAACGACCTGTCAAACCATAAGCAAATGGTCAGCACTTATTATTGAGATACCATTGGCAATGCACCAGTCTAAAAATGGAATGGCTATGATTTATGATACAAAATAACAAGTTTGATTAAAACATGAAACATAAGTAATAACATTGTCTTAGTAATAGTAAGCAAATAAGATCTAAACAAATACATATTACAATTAACAATATTAATATTCAAACATATAAAATAACAAGTTTGATTGAAACATGAAACATAAATAATAACATCACTGATGAGAGCCGGAGGCTTGTCCCTGATAGTAGGTCTTACGGGAAAATACCATACTTTCTTCATCGCTACCTGCTTGGGAAGTTTATTCTTGCCACTTGTTTCCGCACCTTCACCACTACCCCCTTCTTCTTGTTGCTTATATCTAGAGGCTCCACAAATTTCACATTTAGTAAGTTTTTCAGTTTCATTTCGAAACAACATACAATGATTAATGCACGCGTCCCATGTATTATAACTGAAACCCAAATCTGCAGTCATCTTGTACGCCTCACGATAGGAACTTGGCACTTTTGCTGACTGAGGCAATGCCCTAATGAAATGCTTTAATAAAGAAGTAAATCCCTTATCGGTCACTCGATAATTAGCCTTCAAGTGCATAAGTTCTACAATAAATGAGAGTAATGTAAACTTATCACACCCTTCCCACAAGGCTTGATCAGCATCTCTCAAAAGTCTAAGAAACTTTGCGGTGGCTGCATCTGATTGTATGATTTCTTCAATTCCTGGCTAGTTACTATCCGGCATACCCATTTCTTCATGTACCATTCGCCTCATACAATCTTGCACGCCCAATTCAATTTCAATGCCATCTTCAGTTGTCCTATCATTATTATCATTCTTATACGCCGAAATGTACTCTTCCCCGTGCCTAGTCCAATTCTTGTAATCTTTTTGAAATCCCACTTCAATACAATGTGATTTCACGATTGCACGGTCTTTTTGGTAACAATTTGCGCATTTTTTACAAGGACAATATATTTCTTTAACACCCAATGTACTTTTTGAGAATGCAAAATCGAGAAAGTTGTCAACCCCAGACATATACTCATTTGAAATCCGATTACCCAAACCAATCCAACTTTTGTCCATGTATGACTTGATATTTTTAACGATAAATAAAACCTATATATAAGACCGAGAGACACAAATTTTAGAATAAAAATAAACTCATAAACAAATATAGTCTAAATATGTACAACTTTTGGCTCGATATAGATAATATACATTGTTGGAGCCTAGCCTATTAGTCGAGCTTGGGCCCATGATATAGTATATGTGGCGCCCCAAAAAATGTGTGTGCCTGATATGTTTGATATGATTTGATTAGTACTACTCATATCACCAAGATGCATCTTCTTTTCGGAAGCTCATCCTATAAGGACTCCAAGGTTAAGCGTGCTTGACACAGGAAATTCTAGGATGGGTGACCACTTAGGAAGTTTCTCGGTGAGCACGTAAGTGAGGACAACACGTCTTTGGAAAGACTTGTGGCGGTTTGTGGGGCTAGTACGTCAAATCGATAGCGTTAGGCCGGTCTTCGGGCTCGGGACGTTACAAATGGTATCGAGCGGGACCGGCGGAAGTGTGGAGCAAAGTCTTTGTGCGGAACAAAGTGCACACCGCGGAGTCGGTGGGAGTCACCTCTTGAATCCGTACGAGCCCCTCTTGGATCCACACTGTGCCGGGGTTTCCAAGTAGGCCTTGCGAGGGACGGCAAGGATCCTAAGTGGGGAGATTGTGGCGCCCAAAATGTGTGTGCCTGATATGTTTGATATGATTTGATTAGTACTACTCATATCACCAAGATGCATCTTCTTTTCGGAAGCTCATCCTATAAGGACTCCAAGGTTAAGCGTGCTTGACCTGGGGAAATTCTAGGATGGGTGACCCACTGGGAAGTTTCTCAGTGAGCACGTAAGTGAGGACAACACGTGCTGGAAAGACTTGTGGTGGTTTGTGGGGATAGTCCGTCAAATCTGATAGCGTTCCGACCCGATCTTCGGGCTCGGGGCGTTACAATATAACCCCATGACAACATTCATTCGTTCTCTCTCACAAGCCCCCCCCCCCTAATTGAGAAGCTAATAATATGTAACGTGATATAAATGATTCATGTAGTAGCATTAAGGGATGATTTCAAATCCAATGACTAGCTATATGATTACTACAAGGATGAACCCAATCCAGAATATGAACTATAAAAGAAAATACCTAGTAAAGGCGATCTCAAGTACCCACCTAGTTTCGTCGGAATCTAAGTCACCAACCCGTCTCAGGCCATCCACGGTTAAGCGGAATTAGTCCCACAATTTATCAAAACGGTTATCTGAGCTTCCCAACTATGGCAAAGATGAAAATCAAGCTCAAAACCCCAAATTCCTGTACATTTATCATCATTCACAAAATCCCAACAAAACCCTTTTGATTATTCTTAAAATTTCAGCACACAAACTACGTATTCGGTTGAGAACAACAACAAGGAACGAATGACAACCGATAACAGCAACAACGATGCCTTAGCAACATCAACGGACGAGAAAAAATTAAAAGTAAATCGAAAAGGGAAAGAAATGTATACCTGCTGACTCGTTGTTGATCTAAGAAAACACGTCGCTAGGTTTTGGAGCTGAGGCGATTAGAGAGAGAGGAAGACCGGAGAAATCGAACTTTAAGAATTCCGGCAAGGCGATTTCGGGCGTTGTTGGTGGCGGTGAACGGAGAGAGAGGGAACGCCGATTTGGGGAGAGGAGAGAGAAAGAACGGAGCTAGAGCTAGGAAGGGGATTGTTGGATTGCCCTAGAGGAGAGAAGAGAGATGGTTTTTGCGTGAAACTGAGAATTGGAAATTTGGGTTCCCGGTATTTATTACTATATACGGCGGATATTATACCATAAATATTGTGCACTATTTACGGCGGACGCGTGTCAACCGCCGAATATACTTAACTATTTACGGCGGATACTAATATACCGTCGTATATAACTTCAATCTCATATACGTATATGTCAAACGTACGTATAAAACTTATTTACGGCGGCTTACACCGCCGTATATAAGAAATATATACGGCGGTTGTGTATTTCGCCGTATATATTAATTATATACGGCGGACGCGTATCACCCGCCGTAAATGAGTGTCGTAAATAACCAACTTTCCTGTAGTGAACTTTAAGAAAAATATATGTGAATACAACATGATGTTCTCATTTTCTTTGAGAGACTGCATAGTCCTCGTATATTTTAGCCGGGAGAGCATAATATTTATATGATAAATCTTTTGTTTCAGATGTAGAAAAACCTTCTCAATTCGCAACACAGCCTATATATTCTATATGTAACTCCGATAACGAAGTTGACAATAGCATAAAATCTAAGTATAAATGTTAAATCTCTTAGAACATGGATTAAATAATATGTGTTATTGAATTCAATATATTATAATCATTTAATAATGTTAAAGTATAGACAAAATATGTAGAATTCCATTAGGTGAAAGTACCATTAAATGATGGGCATAATGGTAACTTCTCAACTTTGTGAAAGGGTGTAGTCCCTAAATGAAATGCCCCTTCTCTATCTATATAAAGGCTATCCATCAGCCATTTGAGACACTTAACATTCATCACAATTCAGTCATAAATCATTCTTCATTAATCAAAGAAGAACTAGTGTGGGCACAATCATTTAGAAGTACTTTCTTCCCTACTCTCTCCTTCATTCAAGAAAAAGTATCAAGAACACAATCATTAATTTTTCAGGTACACGCTTCCGTCTTCATCTTCTTCTCTTACTTAATCTAGTTGTGAGACGGTTTATGGTTTAATGGACCATTTATGTTCCAACAATTGGTATCAGAGCTTACTCATATACTAGATTGAGTTTGAGTTTCTTGTAAAGCCTTATGCTTTAATTTCATTTCATGTTTAATCCTTGTGTGATTTCATTTATTTTGTTCTTGTACATGATACTCATCTTGTCTAAGAGTATTATGTTCATAACTTCATTCAATTTCTGGAAATAATGGTAAAATCAAACTTTAAAGAGTCACAATGGTTCATACAAGATTACCCTATTTACATAGCCAACATTGTGTAATGTTTGGAGTGTGTAAATCTAGGTCTACTTGTTTAAATCATGTTAATTGAAGTACAAACCTATCCCATTTACATATCCAGCATTTTATAATGCATTAAGTATGGAAAATTGGTTCAAAACTGTTCATAAAATGGTGTAAAAATGGTGACTTTTCGTCAATCTGGGCATTGGGCACGACTCGTCCCGTGGGGGACGAGTCGTCCCCATCAATTTTCTGGAATAGGACCTCTCAGATACAGTCGTCCCCCTTATAGGGACGATTCGTCCCCTAAGGGACGAGTCGTGCCTAAAGGGACGAGTCGTCCTCCTTGATTTTCCAGAAAAGGGTGTCTCTGATACACTCGTCCCCCTTACAGGAACAAGTCGTCCCTTTAGGGAACGAGTCGTCCCCTGAGGGACGAGTCCTCCAGAGAGACTTCAGGTTCAATTTTTGCCCAGAATTTTGTAATTTTTCACTTGTTTTCTTTACCCTTTTAAATTTTCAGAAATTATCTTAAGGCCTTATGTTTCCGATTAATTATATCCTTAACATTTTGGATAAAATTAACATCGTCGCCAAAGTGATTTTGTTTATTAAATTCAAACTTGTTAAAAGATGAATATAAATGTTGATATGTGATAACATGCTTGTTTCCCAAAGGAGACCTTGTTGTTGACTAAGTATTTGCATTCATGGGGTAATAATTGAATAAAATATTTTGGTTATTTTAAATACTTTGTACCATCCCAAAGGAAGGCGGGTGTTTAAAATAAATTGTTTGTATTCTTTATTACCGGGTAATAAGTACCTTAAACTTTAGGACATTTTTTTACTTGAACCGGCTCAAAGGAAGGCAAGTATTTAAAATGTATTGTTTAGATTATTTGTTCACCTTAAGATAAATCAAATTGTGAGTCAATTCGCAATCCAAAGATTAGTCTTGATGTCATGTTGATTATCTTTTTATTTTTTGATGTAATTCATTTGATATAATTAATCATTGTGTGGATTCTTATATATGTTTTGTTTCATTCTTGTTCTTTTGCTTCAGATTTGATAAGTGCTTCATATGTTACTACTGCCTTAAACTCAAAACCTTTGCTTACTGGGACTAATTTTAAAACATGGAAAAACAAGATTACAATGGTCTTAGGTTGTTTAGACCTTGATCTCGCATTAAGAGAACAAGCTCCCGCCCCTTTAACTGACAAGAGCACTGCGGAAGACCGCTCAAGTCTAGAGAGGTGGAAGCGTTCTAATCGCATAAGCCTAAGCATAATGAAAAACGCAGTCCCGGAGACATTTCTGAACAGTGTCTCCGAGGATGTTGGAGCTAAAGGTTTCTTTGATGCCCTAGAAGAACGCTTTGCTAAAAGCGAAAAGTCAGAAACAAGTACTATCTCAAGGAAGCTTGTTTCCATGAGGTACAAGGGCACCGGAAGCTTAAGGGAATATATAATGTGTTAATGCAGACTGTGGGTGTTACCACAGGTGCTATCACTGGCAGTTGGGTGTTACCCGAACTGTAATGAGTTGTAATTTAATAATTCTTTCCATATTATTTTATATCCTAATGTCTAATATTATTTGCAAGATATATGTGTTTTTGGTCCATATTTCAGGTTAATATATGGTTGGATTAATTGCTAGAAACAAGGAAGAAGTTGGAGAAGGAGTTACACGTAAATAGGAGATTTACGTGTAACTATTGCTTGGTCCATATTATTTGAAGAAGGAATAAAAACATGGGAAGACCAAGTCATGGAGTTGTTGCTGATTATTTGAAGTGTACAATACAAAGAAAGCAAGAGAGTACAAGGTGATAAAGCATGGACTTGGGCTTCAAGAAATCGGTTGCTACATTCTAGGGAAGTTGGCGAATGATGAGGAATTCAAGCCAAGAAATCTCTCCACTCCTCACACACGATCTGAAGGTCCAAGGCTGTTATTTTGGAGTAGCCTCCAAGGCATTGGAAGGCTATAAATAGGCTAGGTGTGTTTCATTTGAAGTATGCCAAATATCAAACACACACACCATAGCACAATAGAGACAAAGTTCTTTGGTTCGCATATCCTTCCTCCCTTGTGATTCTAGCTTAAACACTGAGTGTTTAAGAGAGTGTTGGCTAAGGATAGGATTCGTTCTTTGTCTCATTTAGTTCCATAGAGCATTATCATTGTATTAGCAATAGGGAACTTTCGGCTTTGTAATTTTGCTATATTGATTATAAAGTCTTCGCCATCTAGGCACACTCAAGTTATATATTTATATAACTTGAGAAAATTATATCTTGTGTTATTTATTTCCGCTGCACAAAGTTTTTATAAACTATTTATTTTGGTGTGTGTGTGCTGTCCGTCAGTGTGTTAACCAAGGTGTTGGGTAACATCTACGGTAACATCTCTTTCCAGTGAAGCCATTGACAATTTCAATTGGTATCAGAGCAGGTCACTTGACGATACTAAGTGCTTGGTCTAGGTGTCATGGCTTATGATCCGGCTAATCCTAATAATAAGCGTCTTCCTGTGTTAGATGGCTCGAATTATTGTTATTGGAAGATCCGTCTACGCTCGCATATCAAATCAATTGATCTTCGAGCATGGCGATCTATAACAAATGGTTACTCCTTACCAATGTTACCTGCTGATGAAGATGGTGACGTACAAGTCAAACCTGAATCAGAATGGAACATGGAAGAGATCAACCAAGCTAGTTTCAATGAAAAAGGCACTTAATGCCATTTTTGAGTGGGTTGATATGCATATTTTCAAACTTATTCAAAACAGTTCCACTGCAAAAGAAGCATGGGATATTTTACAACGTTTTTGTGAAGGTGATGGCAGTGTGCGTGAAACTAAGCTTAGGGGTCTTACTAGCAGATTTGAAAGATTAAGGATGGGTGAAAATGAAACTATTCCTTCTTATTTTGAAAAATTATTTGATATTGCTAATGAGTGTCAATTGTTGGGTGAACCTTTTACCAACAAACAACTTGTCTCAAAAGCAATTAGAACCCTTCCTGAGCGTTTTAATATGAAAGTTTCATCTATTGAAGAGGCTCACAATCTTGCAACTATGGATATCAATTCTTTAATGAGTATTTTGAAAAACTTTGAGTTAAATCTCTTAGATCAAAGTGAAGCATCTAAAGGGAAAAATGTTGTTTTGAAAACTCAAGCCTCGAATTCTTTGGATGAAAACGAAGATGAGGTTTTTGAAGAAATTGATGAGAATGCTAGTGTTGCTTTACTTGCTAGAAAATACAATTCTATGGTTAGAAAGTATAACAATGAAAAAATGCAGGTGAAAGCAAAGGAGAAGCAAACCAAGGTCTATGATTCGATGCCAAAAAGGACTTTCCCATCTAACCCAAAGTCGAACCCAAGAAGAGCATCATCAGATCAGTTAAGGTCTGATCCAAAGCACATTGAATCCATTCAATGTCATGCTTGCTCGGGTTGGGGTCACTATTCCAATGAGTGTGCAAATACTCTAAGGAAGAGAGGAAAGAACCTATGGGTTTCTCTCAGTGATGATGAGGATGAAGGACCATCTCAGGAGGTAGAATCTGATCAAACAACCATGTTTGTCACAGTAAGTAACACGGAAAAGGACAGTGTTACCCAAGGTGTTATCCAGTCTGAGATAACATCTGTGATCACACCCGACAGGTATGATGAATTATGTGATAATAATGCTGTTTGTTTTGTTAGCTCTTCTAACCCTGATACAGGAAGTACACAAGAGGATGAGCAGAGCAAAGATGACCTCATTTCCGGATTAAAAGACCTTTACGAGGCATTGCTCGTGGAATGGAAGAAAGAGAACAATTTGGTTAAGTCCTTAACCAAGAAGAATGAAGGACTCCAGGCCTATGTGACTCATATGGAGGTTCAAGCAACAAAGAGAGAAATCGAGCTTGAAAGAGTCAAGGGCAATTTGACTCTAGCCGAAACCACCTTGAAGAAGCTCAACACTGGATCTACCAAATTGGATGAGATCTTGAACTTGAGTACACCTCTCAGAGCAGGTATTGGTTTTCAAGAATCTTTGAATAGTATTCTTTCTACTTTGTCTATGAATGATAATAAGAATTGTTTTGTTAAGGAGCGGTTTTTTGACAAAGATTCTTCTTCAAAAGAACCATGTGACAAAGGGAAGGTGTGTCAATACTGTCACACACCTGGACATTTTAAAAATAAATGCCATATTGTTTCGAAAAAACTGTCCAGTCCCTTGGTGTTACCTGAGGTGTTGCCCAGCACACAGGATAACACACCCAGTCAGAATGGTAAAAATTCAAAAAAGGTGTGGAAACCAAAAGCTAATCTGAAATGTGATGTTGTGTACACTGCTTTAAAAACAAATATTGAAGGTTCTTGGTACTTTGATAGTGGGTGTTCACGTCATATGACAGGAACAAAATTGTTTTTAAAAGACTATGAAACAATTCATGGGGGTAGTGTAACATATGGTGGTGGGAGCAAGAGTAATATCATTGGGAGAGGGACACTAAATGTGTCTGGATTTCCAACCTTAAAGAATGTCTTACATGTTGATGGACTTGTAACTAATTTAATTAGTATTAGTCAACTTTGTGATGACAACTTAGAGGTGAAATTCAATAAAGATACTTGTGAAGTTTATGACAAGACTAACAATTGTGTGATGACAGGTACAAGATCTAGTGATAATTGTTATCTTGTTGAAGACAAGCAAGTATGCCATTCGGCAAAACTTGATAACACTACATTGTGGCATCAAAAGTTGGGACATGTTCACTTTCGTAACATAGAAAAGATTGTTAATCTAGATGCAGTCCAAGGCATTCCTAGTCTTGATCTTAAACAAAAATTGTTTGTGAGGATTGTCTCAAAGGGAAACAAACTCGTGTTACCCATGGTGCCGCCCAACACAATGAGCAACACACTCGGTACTACACATTGTTTTCAACTCTTGCATATGGATCTAATGGGTCCACTTGAGATAGAAAGTTTTGGGGGCAAGAAATATACTTATGTCATTGTTGATGATTTTTCACGATTTACATGGGTTTATTTTTTAAGGGAAAAATCTGAGACTTTTGAAAAGTTCAAAATCTTGCACTCTAAGATCAAAAACATGTTTTGTGCTTCAATTTTTCGAATTAGGTCCGATCATGGGAGGGAATTTGAGAATGTTTCTTTTTCAAATTTTTGTGAAAGAAAAGGTATTCACCATGAATTTTCAGCCCCAAAAACACCTCAACAAAATGGGGTAGCCGAAAGGAAGAATAGGACTTTACTTGAAATGACTCGTGTGATGTTATTTTCAAAAAGAATTTCGAAAAGATTTTGGGCAGAGGCACTAAATACGGCTTGTCACACACCAATAGAGTTTTTCTAAGACTCGGCACAACCATGACTCCATACGAAATTTTGAATGGTAGAAAACCAAAAGTTCATTATTTTCATGTCTTTGGTCGTGTGTGTTACATTCTCAATGATCGGGACTACTTAGCAAAATTGGACTCTAAGAGTGATAAGGCCATTTTTCTTGGTTATGCTTCAAATAGTCGTGCATATAGGGTATTTAATCTAAGGCTAAAAACCATCCAAGAATCAATGAATATTGTTTTTGATGATCACTCAAGTATTGCAGGAGAAAATGTTCAAGAGACACCCTTGGAGCCGTTGGAAGAAGTCAGTCCAGAAGGTGTTACCACGTGTTACCACGAGTGCTAACACCGATAGTAACACAGAACCGAGCAGGTGTTACCATTGATGAGATAACACCTCGATAGCATCTCGATTCCAGCAAAGAAATGAAGATCAAGAAGGAGTTGAAACAGGGTTCACGAGAATGTGAGAAGAGATCCTCCACCTAGAATCAGTAGGGAATCATCCTACAACCCAAGTAATTGGGAGGTGAATGAGGGTGTACAAACAAGACGTATGAATTCCATTAGTGACCGTGACATGGTAAGGTATGTGTGCATGTCCACCACATACTCAAAGGTAACATACTCTTGTTTTACTTCATCGTAGAACCTAAAAATGTGATTGAAGCTTTAAAAGATAATTTTTGGATTCAAGCAATGCAAGATGAACTTGATCAATTTGCTCGTAACAATGTTTGGTCTTTAGTACCCCGTCCCTCAAACACTAATGTTATTGGGACAAAATGGATTTTCAAAAATAAGACCGATGAGTATGGAAACATTGTTAGGAACAAGGCTCGTCTTGTGGCTCAAGGCTATACACAAGTGGAAGGTATTGACTATGACGAGACCTTTGCACCTGTGGCTAGAATTGAGTCAATAAGACTTTTATTGGCCATTGCTTGTTTTCTTAAAATCACATTGTTTCAAATGGACGTCAAAGCAGCCTTTTTAAATGGATACTTAGATGAGGAAGTTTTTGTTGAACAACCAAAAGGCTTTGAAGATCCATTTCAACCAGACCATGTGTATAGACTTGATAAAGCTCTTTATGGGTTGAAGCAAGCTCCACGTGCATGGTATGGTAGGTTAACTAGTTTTTTACTAGAATATGGTTTTACTAGAGGAGAAGCAAATAGGACTTTATTCATTCTTAAACATGGAAAAGAACTTGTCGTGGTTCAAATCTATGTTGATGACATAGTATATGGCTCTACATCAAAAACTTGTTTAAATGATTTTGTAGAGGCTATGACATCAACATTTGAAATGAGCATGATGGGGGAACTTAACTTCTTTCTAGGCATGCAAGTTAAGCAATCAAGTGAAGGAATTTTCATCTCTCAAAGCAAATATGCAAGGAACCTGGTGAAGAAGTTTGGGTTGGAAGGTTCGAAGAGCTCAAAAATTCCTATGGGCACTTCTCTCAAGATTGGAAAAGATCAAGTGGGAGAAGATGTTGATCCAACCCTATATCGTTCCATGATTGGTAGTCTCCTTTACCTTACTTCTAGTCGTCCTGATTTGATGTACAGTGTGTGTGTATGTGCTAGATATCAATCCAATCCTAAAGTGTCTCACCTAAATTCTGTGAAAAAGATCATTAAATATGTATCTGGAACTAGTGATTTAGGGATTTGGTATAGTAAAGATACTAATACTAATTTAGTAGGCTTTAGTGACTCGGATTGGGCAGGGGATATGGATGATAGGAAAAGTACAAGTGGGGGATGTTTTTACTTGGGAAATAATTTAGTATCATGGTATAGTAGAAAACAAAATTGTGTTTCATTATCCACAAACCAATCAGAATATGTAGCAGCTGGTAGTTGTTGTTCACAACTAATTTGGTTAAAACACATGCTTGATGATTATGGTCTTGATAGCAATATTTTGACCTTATACTGTGATAATTTGAGTGCTATTAATATTTCCAAAAATCCTGTACAACACTCCCGTACTAAACATATTGACATCCGTCATCATTTTTTAAGAGATATGGTAGATAAAAAGATAATAAATATAGAGCATATTGATACAAAGTGTCAACTTGCTGATATTTTCACAAAACCCTTAGACCATGATAGATTCTCTAGTCTAAAGAGATCTCTTGGTCTTTGCATTCTCTAAAAATTGTCCTCTGTAGTAAGGTGTTACCATGGGTGCTGATAACACCTGGGGTAACACATGTATACTAGTGCATATTTTTTGCTTGTTTGGTTTTATTCTCTCTGAGGGTTCCCATAGTTCTCTGAGCTATGAGAGTTCTCACAGCTGCACATGCTGACCTTTTTGTTGTGGTAGGATAGCACCCTGAATAACACACTTGATAAAACTCCCTTCATATGCTTAAAGTGACAAAGTCACTAATTTTTTTGATAAATAAAAGGCAAAGGCATTTTATCCATACTATTCTCTCGAGCTCGGGGCACGGTGTTCGCTGCAACGATGTACTCTTGCCAATGAGAATGTATGAAGTGATTTATGCTAAGTATTAGGGACATGGAGTTCGCTACTACAGTGTACCCTACTTGAAAGGCATAAATCACTTGGTCTTTACACTTGAAATAAAACTCGAAGCACGGAGCTCGTTACTTCGATGCTTTCTTGTTTAAAGAAGTGTATTGATACGTGAGTAACAAGCAATGTACTTAAAAATATATATATAGGCCTATAATGCCTAAAGTGCATGAAAAATGCTCAGCTTGTTATGCCTGAAATGCTTGAAAATGGCTAAGCTTATTATGCCTCAAGTGTTTGAAACTGAATATATTTATCAAGGGATTTTTATCTTATGTGTTATCCTAGATGTTACCATCATTGCCATTAACATATTTGTATGTGCTATATAATTTTTTATTTTTCTTTATTTTCGGTTTGTTATTTAAGTTTTTAAACTTTGAAAGTCTTTTTATTGTTTAAGAGTTTTAAAAGTTTGAAAAAGTCTTTAACTAACCAATTTATCCTTGATAAACAACTAAAATATCTAAGTCCTAAAATCTAGGGATTTGATTTTCAAAAACCATATGGACTTGGTATATTTGTATTTGTTTATTATTTTTATTTTTAGTTTTATTTTCGGTTTATATATTTAAAAAATTAAAAATTAAAAAAAAAAAAATTAAAAAAAAAAAAATAAATAAAAAAAATAAAAAAAAAAAAAAAAAATTCAAAATAATGGCCGGATGTTAATATTTTTGTGAGGAGTTTTGTAGTTGATCTATTCTTTGTGGCCTAGAAAATAGGGGGGAGTAAATAATGTTCTTAATTTTTATGTGGCTAGAAATTAGGGAGGTTAGGTAAATATTTAAAGTAAATATTTTTAGTGGCTAAAAAATAGGGGGAGTTATTTAAATAGGAGATAATTAATGGTAGAAGGATAAGTCTTGTCAAATTAAAATCCTAATTTGTTTCCTATTTTTTCTCCTCTCTCTCTCTAACCGCCCTAATCTCTCTCTCTCTCTCTACACGGTAAATACCCCTTCCTCCGTCACCGTCTCTCTCTTCTCAAACCTTCCAAAATCAAAACCTTCAAAAATTCCAAATCCTTCCTAAACCCTAACCATGGCAACCCCTTCCAAAAAGCAATCCGCCCCTTTGGAGGTCTCTCCGGGCGTTGGCTCAAGTGGTCCAAGCCAAATGGACACTTCGACCACCCCTCTCAATGTGTCTCCGGCAATGACAATGTCGGTTGATGATCCTCCATTGGTGACAACAATGGCGCAACCCTTGCCCATTGTGACCTTACCACCTCTTCCACCCGTTCCATCAACCAAAAAGCCAAAAAGAAAGGCCATTGCTCACAAACCCTCGGCACAACCCGTCAAAAAGAGGAGCTCAAGTAGGCTCACTGCAATGAGGACCAAAGGGACTTCAAAATCCAACACATCCTCCGATCCTGTTGAAGTTTCTGAGGAGTCTTCACTTGGTCTCTCCTCGGCTCATGTTTCGGATGAAGACTTCCATGCCGATGCTGAAAAGAGCCATTCTGTTGAGACATTTGAAGATTGGGAGATTGAGGAAGAAGAGCCCTTGTATGAAGTTAAGAAAAGAAACATTAAAGGCAAAAGCAAGTGGACTGCTGTCAAAGATGTTACCCAGAAAGCTGCAACACCCAAGGTAACATCCTCTGTTTCTAAAGCTTCAAAGTCTTCAATTAGTGAGTTTGCTTATTCTGAATCCTCTGATTTCCTTGAGAAAGAGTTTGATGATGTGAATACTGCTTTTCCAAAACCTTACTTCTCATTGGAGTTTTATCGAAAAGAAAATATGGAGTTTTGGTTAAGGCATAGTGACACGAAAATTCTCAAGGAAAAGCACATTGACGAGGTTGATTTCAAAAAGCATGGTGTTTTTCAGTTCTTGGAGGATAGAAATTTTTTGAAAGCTAACTTGCATCCTTCGAAATTTGTTGAAGCTATTGTCAAAAATTTCTATGCCAATCTTCATGCCAACCTAGATAATGAGAAGTCCGATCAATTTGGAAAGGTGTTTTTAAGGAACAAAATTTTTTCTATTACTCCTTCTTTGATCAACAAGACTTTAGGACTCCCAAATTTGGATGATGATGGTCCTATTGTTCATAAGGATGAAATTGCTAGGTTTATCTCTCATGATGTCGTGCATGAATGGCCCTCCAATCCTAATCCCAAAACCAAAGTTCATTTTCTTGCTTCCCGTCTCACTTCACTCTTTGCCGTGCTTCACAAGCTTTGCATATTTAATTGGGTTCCTACTTCTAATGAGCAATATGTGACATTGCAACAAGCTGAAATCTTGTATAAGTTAGGAAAGAATCGAAGAGTGAACTTGGGTAGATTGATCTTCAAACATTTGGCTTCGTGGGGTAGAAGAAAAGACATTACTATGTTTCCTTACCCTTCTTTAATCTTCCAAATTTTGAAATCTCAAAAATTGCCCATTGAAGAGTCGGATGAGTACACGCCCAGTCTTGATCTCTATGCTATAGATTCCCAGCTGACTAAGAAGAATACCAAGAGTGTGAGATACACAGGTGATCTTCCTTGGTCAAAGATAAATGAATTTGGGTCAAGTGATGCGGTTTCTGCTAAGGGTGTTACTCAATCTGTTATCCCAAATGTTACTCCGAAATCTCCAAGTTTTTCAGGTACAGATGCAGCTCATGTTCTTGCTAATGTATTCAATTTGTTGGGAAATGCTTCACCAACAATACCAAAGACCACAGTTTTGGCATTTCTCCACAAACAAACTTCTACCATTTCCGAGATTGTGCAAGGTTGGACAAAGCTCAAGGAGATTACTGATGAATTCATCCAGCAGGTTTCTTCCCAAACTGGGGGAGTTGATAGTGCTGATGGAGCTGGTCCAAGTGGTGGTGGTGTTGGAGATGCCAGTGGTGCTGCTGCAGATGTTACTGATGGTGCTGACTTAGATGCTGGAGATGAAGAAGGGGATGAACAGGAGGAAGAAGAAGAAGCTGATGATGAACGAGAAGAGTGAGTACAATACATCGCCTGAAGGTTGATGTTGCCGCTCTTATGGTGATGATATTTTTTGGTGGTTGAAAAACAATTTACTTTTATGTTTTTATTTGGAACATGTTTTAAATACTTTGGTGGTTTGTTTTATTTGCTTATGGTGCTTAAACTTTTAGGGTTGTTTTGAACATGGAGTAGCTTAGTAACTTTGATTTATCTTTGGTACTTTAGGTTACTAGTTAGTTGGAAAACTTATTTTGGAAAATATGTTTTGATAACTAGTATTTTTGTGATAAATCATTGTAGTTGTTAATGCCTTGATTATGGGGGAGTTGATAACTATGAAGTTGCTCGATGGCTAACAATATCTTGCAGGATCAGACTTTAGAGTTTGGAAAGAAATTATAAATTATGGGGGAGATTGTTAATGCAGACTGTGGGTGTTATCACAGGTGCTATCACTGGCAGTTGGGTGTTACCCGAACTGTAATGAGTTGTAATTTAATAATTCTTTCCATATTATTTTATATCCTAATGTCTAATATTATTTGCAAGATATATGTGTTTTTTGGTCCATATTTCAAGGTTAATATATGGTTGGATTAATTGCTAGAAACAAGGAAGAAGTTGGAGAAGGAGTTACACGTAAATAGGAGATTTACGTGTAACTATTGCTTGGTCCATATTATTTGAAGAAGGAATAAAAACGTGGGAAGACCAAGTCATGGAGTTGTTGCTGATTATTTGAAGTGTACAATACAAAGAAAGCAAGAGAGTACAAGGTGATAAAGCATGGACTTGGGCTTCAAGAAATCGGTTGCTACATTCTAGGGAAGTTGGCGAATGATGAGGAATTCAAGCCAAGAAATCTCTCCACTCCTCACACACGATCCGAAGGTCCAAGGCTGTTATTTTGGAGTAGCCTCCAAGGCATTGGAAGGCTATAAATAGGCTAGGTGTGTTTCATTTGAAGTATGCCAAATATCAAACACACACACCATAGCACAAGAGAGACAAAGTTCTTTGGTTCGCATATCCTTCCTCCCTTGTGATTCTAGCTTAAACACTGAGTGTTTAAGAGAGTGTTGGCTAAGGATAGGATTCGTTCTTTGTCTCATTTAGTTCCATAGAGCATTATCATTGTATTAGCAATAGGGAACTTTCGGCTTTGTAATTTTGCTATATTGATTATAAAGTCTTCGCCATCTAGGCACACTCAAGTTATATATTTATATAACTTGAGAAAATTATATCTTGTGTTATTTATTTCCGCTGCACAAAGTTTTTATAAACTATTTATTTTGGTGTGTGTGTGCTGTCCGTCAGTGTGTTAACCAAGGTGTTGGGTAACATCTACGGTAACATCTCTTTCCAGTGAAGCCATTGACAATTTCATAATGGAAATATTTCACCTATCTTCTAAATTAAAGGCACTCAAGTTGGACCTTTCGGATGACTTGCTTGTACATTTGGCTTTAATTTCTCTTCCTCATCAATTTGGTCATTTTGAAACGACCTATAACTGTCAAAAGGACAAGTGGAACATCAATGAATTGATTTCACATGTGACAGAGAAAGAGGATAGATTGAAACAAACTAAACCCGAAAGTGCTAATTATGCATCTACCTCTTCTCGTGGGACAAAGAGAAAATGTAAGAAGATTGCGGTTGCAACAAAGAAGCCTAAGGGATCATCAAATGATCAAAAGGTGAAGAAATGCTTCTTTTGCAAGGACCTTACTCACATGAAGAACGACTGCCCTAAATATCGCCAATGGAGAATTAAGAAATGTATGTAATTTAGCTTTATTTGTACTGAGGCAAATTTAGTTCAATTCCTTCGTATACATGGTGGTTAGATTCTGGTGCAACTACTCACATAAGTTCATGTATGCAGGGTTGCCTGAACTACCGAACGCCCAATGAAAATGAAAGATATATCTACATGGGAGCTGGAAAGCCGGTAGAGGTGGAGGGCATAGGGACTTTTAGATTATCTCTTAGTATCGGATATTTTTTAGTTTTGAATAATGTATTTATTATACCGTCTTTTAGACGGAATTTGATTTCTATCACTACCTTAGATCGGGAAGGTTATTCCTATATCTTTGGTAATAATAAATACAATTTATTTTTCAATTCAAAGCTCTTTGGTACTAGTTCTTTATCTTATGTTGATAATCTATATATACTTGACACAGTCAATTCATTAAATGAGTCCCATAATAATGAAACTAGCTCTAGAGGCATAAAACGAAAGTTTTCAAGTAAAAATTCTTATATCTTGTGGCATAGGCGTTTGGGTCATATCTCTAAAAGGAGAATTGACAAGCTTGTGTTCAAGGAAATATTACAAAAGCTTGATACTCCGGAAAATAACTTTTGTATTGAATGTCTTAAGGGAAAATTTACAAACAACAACAAAAATAAAGAATCCTTGAGAGCTACAAAAGTCTTAGAACTGATTCATACGGATATATATGGTCCATTCTCTACCCCTTCATGGAACGGACAAACATATTTCATTACATTCATAGATGACTTCTCACGTTATGGATACATTTATTTGCTTCATGAAAAGTCTCAATCATTGGAGGTTTTCAAGTCTTTTAAACCCGAAGTTGAAAAACAGCTTGAAAAGACTATTAGGAACGTTAGATCCGATCGTGGTGGTGAATACTACGGTCGGAATGACGGTTCGGGAGAACAACGTCCAGGTACTTTTGCTCGCTATTTGGAAGAGTGTGAGATTGTCCCTCACTACACCATGCCTGGGACACCTAGCATGAATTGTGTAGCCGAGAGACGTAATAGAACCCTTAAAGATATGTTAAGAAGTATGGTTTCTTGTACTTCTTTACCTCACTCATTATGGGGCGATGCTTTGAAAACCGCAACCTACCTACTTAATCGAGCTCCTTCAAAAGCTACTGACAAAACTCCTTATGAATTATGGACAGACAAGAAACCGTCCCTAAATCATCTTCTTGTTTGGGGTTGTTCAGTCGAAGCAAGGCCTTATAGACCTAATGAAGGAAAGTTGGACGCTAAGACCATCAGTAGTTATTTTGTAGGATATTCTCAAAGATCTAGTGGATATAAATTCTATGACCCAAAGACTAGAACCTTTTTTGAGACGAAAAATGTTAGGTTTTTTGAGGATGTTGATTTTAGAGGGAAAATTTTGAATAGTAATTTTGAATTTGAAGAGTTAGAGGAGGAATCCATTTATATACCTCTTCTTATGGTTCCTATTGAAAATCAAGGACTTGTGCCTGAAATTCAACAAGAACATATAATTCAAAATAACATTAATTCTCCTATTAATGAACAACATGAAAATGTTGATGAGGAAATTCAACACCCTCAAAATCAAGAAGAACCGGTGCCCTTAAGGAAATCTAATAGAGCAAGAAGGAGTGCTATTCCGGATTATTATGATGTGTATCTTGCCGAGAATGAGGAACCGTTAGGTCTAGTGGAAGATGAACCAATCACCTTCCATGAAGCCATTAGTGGTCCAAATTCTCATAAGTGTATTGATGCCAAAAATGAAGAGTTAAAATCTATGAATGATAATGACATTTGGGATCTTGTCCCATTACCTAAGAATGTGAAACCCATTGGGTGTAAATGGATCTTTAAGACCAAAAATGATTCACAAGGTAATGTGGAAAGACATAGGGCTCGTCTTGTCGCTAAAGGATTTACTCAAAAAGAAGGCATTGATTACAAAGAAATATTTTCACCGGTATCCTCTAAAAATGCTTTTAGGATCATTATGGCATTAGTGGCACATTTTGATCATAAGCATCATCAAATGGATGTAAAGACAGCTTTTCTCAATGGCGACATTAGGAAACTATCTATATGAAGAAACCACAAATGGTGACTGATTCGGATCAAACTAGTCAACTAGTTTGTAAACTTAAGAAATCCATTTATGGGCTTAAGCAAGCATCTCGTCAATGGTACTTAAAATTTAATCAAGTTATTCTTTCATTTGGTTTTGAAATAAATCTTGGTGAAGATTGTGTGTACCATAAGTTCATTGGAAGTAGATTTATATTTTTTGTATTATATGTGGATGACATTTTACTTGCTAGTAATGATAAGGAACTTCTTAAGAAAACTAAGAAATTTCTCTCAAACAAATTTGAGATGAAAAATCTTGGTGAAGCTTCTTTTATATTAGAAATCCAAATACATCGTGATCGTTCACGAGGTATCTTAGGATTATCACAAAAGAACTATATAGAGAAGATATTACAAAGGTTTAGCATGGAAAATTGTAAGCCACATGACACCCCGGTCTCTAAGGGAGATAAGTTCAGTTTAAAGCAATGTCCTAAAAATAATCTTGAATTCAAGTATATGAAAAATATCCCTTATGCATCGGCAGTAGGAAGCTTAATGTATGCACAAGTCTGTACTCGTCCAGATCTTGCCTTTAGTATTGGCATGCTTGGACGATACCAAAGCAATCCGGGAAGAGAACATTGGGTTGCAGCCAAAAGAGTGATGAGATATTTACAAAACACAAAGAACTACATGCTTACATATACAAAGTCGAATCATCTTGAGATCGTTGGTTATTCTGATTCCGATTTTGCTGTGTGCCTAGATAGTCGCAAATCGACATCGGGTTACGTTTTCACATTGGCAAGTGGAGCGATATCTTGGAGAAGTGCCAAGCAAACATTAGTAACTACTTCCACCATGGAAGCCGAATTTGTTGCTTGCTACGAGGCATCCAATCAAGCTATATGGCTGCGAAAATTCATTGAAGGACTGCGAATTGTCAAAAATATTGAAAGACCTCTTAAGTTATATTGTGACAATCGGGCCGCAGTGTTGTACTCCAACAACAACAAAAGTTCATCTAAATCTAAGCATATAGATATTAAGTTTCTTGTTGTAAGAGAAAGAGTACAAAATGAACAAATAGATATACAACTTATAGGGACAAATTCCATGTTAGCGAATCCATTTACTAAGGCATTATCTCCTTTAGTATTTCATGAGCATGTTGCTCATATGGGTGTAGTAACTTTTGATAATGCTTAAATCAGTGGGAGTTTGTGTTGTTTTCTAGTTACTTATGTTGTTTTTTTATATTGATCTAATTTTGATTAAATAGGACTAGTTGGAGAATATATATATATATACATTCTTAATATATATTCATGAAATATTACATGCTACACATATATACTTAATCTATGTCATTTAGTTGGATATACATATGTGATTAATGTGGGTTTAGTTGCGAATCAATTACAACGACTGCCCCTTTAGTCCCTATACTTATAAGACTAATGGACGAGATTGTATTGGATGACAATAAAAGTGCACATAAGGGTTGTCATTCATATTATAAATGATTTAAGGAATTTATTTAGTAAAACATACATATTAATATTAATCCAAGTGGGAGATTGTTAGAACATGGATTAAATAATATATGTTATTGAATTTAATATGTTATAATCACTTAATAATGTTAAAGTATATACAAAATATGTAGAATTCCATTAGGTGAATGTACCATTAAATGATGGGTATAATGGTAACTTCTTACCATCAACTTTGTGAAAGGGTGTAGTCCCTAAATGAAGTGCCCCTTCTCTATCTATATAAAGGCTATTCATCAGCCATTTGAGACACTTAACATTCATCACAATTCAGTCATAAATCATTCTTCATTAATCAAAGAAGAACTAGTATGGGCACAATCATTTAGAAGTACTTTCTTCCCTACTCTCTCCTTCATTCAAGAACAAGTATCAAGAACACAATCATGGATTTTTCAGGTACACGCTTCCGTCTTCATCTTCTTCTCTTACTTAATCTAGTTCTGAGACGGTTTATGGTTTAATGGATCATTTATGTTCCAACAAAATCTTTTACTCTATCACTTTGTTTCTCGTGTGCATAGAATATTTTCACAATCTATCACGTGTCTTAGTATCTATAGTATAAATTAGGGAAGGGGTGCTACAGTACTATGAATAGTGCCAAGCGACGAATTTTTCATTTTGCCCTCATACATTTGTCCCTTTCTCATTTTGCCCTTAATTTTTTTTTTAAATAAAAAAAAAAAAACATAACGTGTCCTTGGACACGAGCATGTACTAGTAAATAATAAAAGTAAGTGTTTATACATCAACAACTCCATTGCTACTAACTTGAAATTCTATGAAATATTCTTTGGATCATAAAGTAGCTATATTAATTATCGAAGATTTTTTTGAATATTTAACAATTTTGACTTGTGCAAAATAGCATATTACTCTGTATTATGTTATTGTGAGAATATATTTTGAATTGAAATAATAAGAGGCAAAGAAAAGCAAAAAAATAAAAATATAAATGAAAATATAAAAGACTTAAACATCAAGGCAACGTGTAGAAGTCCATTAAAAGTTTTGTGTTGAAATATATTTAATTATGGTATTACTTTTAAGCGGTGTATTTTTTTATTATTTTTTTTTACCTTTTACTAGATGTAAATTTGGGTGTTTGGGTTGTATTTTTGATTTTTGTATATGATAATTATGATACTTGTTGGGAGTAAAACAAACATGTTTAGAACATAAGTATAGAAAAAATTGTCCTAGTTAAGAGACTAAGACTAGTAGCAAGTTGTTTGGAGTTAATCCTCTAATATAATTTCTTGTTTTTTTGAAATCGATACATAGGGGTGGAAATGGTTAGTTTAGCTCGGTTTGGACAAAATTAGAAGTCAAATCGCTAGCATCGATTTGAAAAAATTTCAAACCGAGCTAAATCATAAAAAAGTTCAGACCGAGCTAAACAAAACCGCTATGGTTTGTTGAAGATATGAGCTAATATGATATAAAGATTGATTGATCTTCAAACTGAGTTGAATTGAGCTAACAACTGAAGATGAAAATGAAAAATATGCAGTAGCAAAGAAAGATTGACAAATAAAGAAAAAAATGTAAAATAATGGACAAAGGAATTCAACCATGTTTGTATTTGAATGAATACCGATTCTGTGTATAGAGAAATAAAAATGATCCAATATTTATACACCTAAACCTATACATACACATATACATATATTTGTATATACAATGAATTTGCTGTTATATTTCTTTCTATAACAGATTTCTATGACGTTTCCCTAGAGCTTATGATCTGCTGTGTACTCTTGTTGAATGCTCCTTGCTGAATATGCAATGCCACCTTGCTATTCTCTTTTGATGATCTGTAGTCTTTGTGTTTTGTTGATTTGGAGATGGTCACTAGATGACTTGGATTCTTTATTTTGAGATCCCCTCTCAAGATGAGCATAGATGTTAATCATGCCCATCTTGGATGTTAAGAACTTGAGAGTATTGTCAATTAAGGCTTTTGTAAATATATCAGCAAGCTGATGTTTTGAACTTATATGAATGGGCCTAACTAAACCTGAAAGAGTTTTCTCTCTAATAAAATGACAATCCACTTCTATGTGTTTTGTCCTTTCATGAAACATAGGATTCTTAGTGAGATGAATGGCTGATTGATTATCACAGAATATAGTAACAGGTTTGTTGATTGTACAAAGAAATCCTCAAGAAGATTTTTAAGCCAAACAATCTCTACACAAACATGTGCCAAAGCCCTATATTCTGCTTCAGTTGATGATCTCGAAACAGTTTGTTGTTTCTTTGATTTCCAACTTATTAAGGAAATTCCTAAATAAACATAAAATCCTGTGATGGATTTTCTTGTGTCTGGACATGCAGCCCAGTCTGAATCACTGAAGGCTTGCAGTTGAGTGCTTGAATGAGTTGACATTAATATACCTTTTTCAATGGTACCTTTTAAGTACTTGAGAATTCGAAACACAACTTGTAAATGATTTTGACAAGGCTTATCCATTAAGTGACTTGCAATCCCAACTGAGTATGATATATCAGGCCTAGTAAGGCTGAGATATATTAACCTTCCTACTAATTTTCTGTAAAATGTAGGATCTGTTAACTGTTGTTCTTCTGTTCTTGAAAGTTTGTGATTTAGTTCAATAGGAGAATTGGATGGTTTGCATCCCAACATACCAGCATCCTCTAGGATTTCAAGAGTATATTTCCTTTGACAAAGATGAATGCCTTTATTTGATCGGGCTATTTCAATCCCTAGAACATATTTTGTTGTACCAATATCTCTAATTTTATATTTGTCTTGTAAGAGAGATTTTATTAAATTAATGGATGTAATATTATTACCTCCTGTGAGAATATCATCCACATATACAATAATAATGATAATGTCAGATTTTTCTTATTTATAAAAGAGTGAATAATCTGACTTTGATTGGTGAAAACCAAGAGATAAAAGAGTTGAGGTTAGTTTGCAATTCCATTGTCTTAATGCTTGTTTTAAACCATATAAAGACTTATGGAGTTTGCACGCATATTTTTGATGAGGTGATTCCCCCTTAAAGTAAACACCAGGAGGTAGTTCCATGTAGATGCCTTCATCTAGATCTCCATTAAGAAATGCATTATGAACATCAAGTTGAATGATATGTCAGTTATAAATGGCTGCTAATGCAAAGAATACTCTTATTGATGTGAGTTTAGCAACTGGGCTAAAAGTGTCTGAATAATCAATTCCATATTTTTTAGTGTATCCTTTGGCAACTAACCTTGCCTTGTGTTTGTCAATTGATCCATCTGACTTGAATTTTGTTTTAAAAGCATACCAACATCCTATTGGTTTAATCCCAATAGGTAAAGGAACAATTGACCAAGTTTGATTGGTTTTGAGAGCTTGTAACTCAGAGTTGATAGCCTCTTTCCAATGATCATGTTGGATGGCTTCTTGATATGTTTGAGGTTCTTTATGAGAGGTGATGTTAATAGCAAAGGATTTGTGATTTGAAAAAAGATTGGTGTAATTCAAAAAATTACATAAAGGATACTTAACAGGTTTGGGTTGATCATGATGTATTATATTGCATTTATAATCTAGGAGGTATGCTGGAGCATTTCTAACTCTTTCTGATCTCCTGATTATTACAGGTGATTGGACAGATGTATGATCAGAAAAGTGATCAGAGTAACAGTCAAAATGATGTTCTGATGAATGATTGTTAGAAGATTGATCTGGTGAAGGAATTCTATCAGGACTGTTAGAAGAATCTGTTTGAGATGAATTTTGTTGTGGTGATGAAGTTTCTTGTTCAAGAACAAAATTATTGTATATGTCCTGATCATTAATATGAAATGGATCTTGGGTATTAGAATTTGTCACATCCTGTTCTTTGTAGAATTCAGAATTTTGATAAGGAAATATAAGTTCCTTAAAAATAACATTCCTTGTGATTTGTACAATATGAGTCTTAAGATTATAAACCTTATAACCTCTAATATTTTAAGGATACCCTAGAAAGATGCATGGTTCTGCTCTAGGGTCAAATTTTGATCTATGAAATTTGATAGTGCTTGCATAACATAAGCATCCAAATGTTCTAAGTGCATCATAGTCTGGTTTAGTATGAAACAAGATTTCAAAAGTTGATTTTCCTTTTAAAAGAGGACTAGGAATCCTGTTAATAATGTATACAGCAGTGAGTATAGCATCTCCCCAAAATTTAAAGGAAGTGATGCTTAAAATAAGTGCCCTGGCTACATTAAAAATGTGTTGGTGTTTTCTTTCCATCAAACCATTCTGCTCAGGAGTATAAACACACGAAGTTTGATGCAGAATTCCTTTTTCTGCATAAAAATCTTTCATAGCAAACTCAAGGCCATTATCTGATCTTAGAATTTTGATATCTGCTTTGAATTGAGTCTTAACCATAGTAGTATAATTTTTAATTAGTTGTCTTACTTCTGATTTGTATCTTAAGAGATGAACCCAAGTCATTCTAGACAAATCATCCACTATAGTTAAGAAATAATGACATGCTTGAATTAATTCTTGAGAAAAAGGGCCCCATATACCACAATGGATAAGATCAAATGAAGTAGAAGAAATTGAATTACTAATTGGAAAAGATAAATATCTTTGTTTACTCTGTTGACATGTAATACAATTTTCTGGATGACCCTTCATATTATATGATGAATTTTTATAAATCAAATTCATTCTATCCTTTGAAGGGTATCCTAATCTATAATGCCATAACAGAGGAATCCTAGAAGTTAAACTAAAACGCTGAGGAGAAATTTGTGATTGAGAATTCACTTGATTTGTCAAAGGTGACTTGATTGCAGTTTTGTTGAAATGATAGAGTCCACTTGCTTCATTAACTTGACCAATCATTTTCCAGGAACATGAGTCCTGCAAATAAATCTTGTTATCCTTAGATAAAATGTTGAATGGGTTATCTTTAATGAGTCTTTTAATGGAGATGAGATTGACATGAAATGAGGGAACACATAAAACATTCTTTAGTACTATGTCATCAGTAAGTTTTACATGTCCCACATGTGTAACTGGTACTCTAGTATGATTTGGTAATTGAACAAATTTTTTCAAAGTAATTTTGCGAGATAAAAAATGAGGAGAACAGACCATATGATTTGCTGCTTCTGTGTCAATGATCCAGGGAATGTTTTTAAGAGAGATAAAGTTGAAATTCTGATGAATTATACCTGCCATGTTAGCTGAAGTTTCACCCTCATTCATTGTAGGAGTGCCATATGGAGTTCCTTGTATGATTGGTGAGCCACTTTGTTGAAGTGAAGCCATTGCATTGTTTTCAAAATGACTAGCAGGAACAAGGGACAAAAGCTTCTGAATCTGCTCTTGTGTGAGTGTTGTTTGGTCATTAGTGGATACTTGGTTTGCAGAAAATTTGGTGTGTTGAGGTCCATACCCAGGTTTGCTTTTGGTGAACTTGAAGTTTGGGGGAAAACCTATCAGCCTGTAACATTTTTCTCTGGTGTGATTGGTTTTACCACAATGAGTACATAGGACATCTCTCTCTCTCTTTTCTTTTGTTGACAACCATAGTAGAGGGTTCTGGAGTGGGGTTCAACTGAGTCCTGATCATTCTTTGTTTTTCATCCCTCACAACCATGGAATAGACCCTATCTAAGGAAGGAAAAGGGGTCATGAGAATGATTTGAATCCTAATGTGTTCAAACACATCATTCAGCCCCATGAGAAACTTAAAAACATGGTCTGACTCTTGAATATCAACTATGTTTTTGAGAGCTTGACAAGTGCACAATACACAAGTGCAACTTGGTAGCGGTCTGTAGTTATGCAACTCTTCCCACACACCATTAAGTTTAGTGAAATAGTCGGTAACAGACATAGTTCCTTATTCAAGCAAACTAAGTTATTGTTGAAGATGATAAATTCTAACATTATCGGGTTGGTCAAACCTAGTTTTGAGTCTTTCCCACATTTCATGTGCAGAGTCCACATAGAAGATATTGGCTGCAATTTCCATGGACGCAGAGTTTATCATCCAAGAGGTAAGAACTGTGTTACACTTGATCCAGGGAGAGTATAATTGGTCTTGTGTATCAGGTTTTGTGATAGTGCCATCAAGAAATCCTAGTTTGTTCTTGACAATAATACTTCTAATGAACCTTTTGGACCAGGTCAGATAGTTGGTTCCATCTAAAGGAGGGGTGATGATCACAGCATTGGTGTTGTGATCAGAAGGAAGAAGATAATAAGGACTACTAGGGATTTCATGAGGTTTGAGAGTAATTTGAGGACTGGTTGAGGCTGCTATGGTAGCATTAACATCATCTTGGCTAATATTGTCTGACATGATGAATGATTTTCTGTATGAATTTATTGCAAAACAAATGATTCAGTAGAGATTGAAAAACAATTCTGAATGAAAGCTTAAATTTAAGTGGGGCAATATCACAAACACTTGATATGCTAAAACAGAGATAAGTTTAATTGATGATGTACTGAATAAAAATCAGTACCCAAAATAAGAGGATGAATTGAAAGAATTTATGAATCACAGATTGATTGTAATGATTGAATATGATCAATCAACCTGGCAGCTCTGATACCATGTTGAAGATATGAGCTAATATGATATAAAGATTGATTGATCTTCAAACTGAGTTGAATTGAGCTAACAACTGAAGATGAAAATGAAAAATATGCAGTAGCAAAGAAAGATTGAGCAGTGGCAGAGTTAGAATTTTGGACAAAGGGAGGCAAAAATTTTAAAAGGGTGAAATATTATATGACGGAGTATAAAATTTGAGCAAAAATATTATGGAGTCCAATTTTTTTGGTATAAAAACGAGGGCATATTTGGAAAAAAAAACTATGATTTTGGGAATAAAATATCACATATTTTCAATTTATAAAAGAGGAAATTGACACTTTTCAAAATTAAAGGAAGACAATTGTCCACCTCCAGCCACCATTACCTTCACCTTCTTCTTTGTTTCAGACGAGTTCCCACCACCAACGACGGTAGAAAGAGAATCAAAGTGGGATTGTTTATAAGGGGTGGGTGCCACAAGTTAAGATACTAAGTCACTCGTACATTGACACCTTCTTGACTCGTTGTAGGAATTCTGCCATAGAGAAACTGAGGGTTTGGTCGACCTTTGATTTTCTTTCTAGTGATGAACAACCAAGGCTGGAATGCTAGGCTGCTTAAAGGCAAGAAACTTGGGGTTGATAGAAATGCCAGAGATGGATAGAGCTGGCAAGAATGTGAGCCAATCCAAGGAAGTTAAAAGGATGGGAAGAGATATAAGAGTTTTTTTTTTTTTTTAGTTATAGTTGTATATTTAAATTCAAGATTTTGTTTAAGCCACTTATTCTTAACTTATATTTACCTTTTATTAAGTTTTTATAATTTGGATTTAACACTTGATTATATATTTCACTAAGTTTATATAAAGAAATGAATTTAACCTTTTCATTTCTGATCCTTTTTTAATTACTATACTTTTTTTTGAAAGACTTAATTATAATTTTTAAAAACAACTATTTAGTTCAAAGAATAAACCTAAAGTATAATATTTCATATATAATAATATGTAATAATTTGATCTCAATTTGTAAAGTACCTTTAATTTAGTATGAATGTTTGCTTTTAAATTCAATAAAATTATTTTAGCACTTTTTTTAATACATGTGGACAAAGGCATTCAAATATTTCTTAGACTGTAATAGCAACAAAGAAACACAAATTAATAAGTTATAGTGTCGATCCATAAATAATGTAAAAAATCATTGAATTTTATTTTTCACACTTTACATTTGTAATACTCCAATCAATAAAAACATATTTTCATAAATCCACAAATATTGGGAGGAGATAAATTAGGTATATATAAGTTTATTTGAAAAATTGTATTGTACATCTTGTCTGCTTCAAAACTCGTATCCTTAAGTTGCCAATAACAGACGTATATCTCATAACCAGCTTCTGTGTGCAATACCAATTTATATCTACAACCATTACAATTATAACATAAATCAGTTTAACAACAATAACACAAACATATGTGATACATCAACTATTCATGTAAAAATAAAGAAGAACAGAGAGGTGTCTTACGATTTGACTCGAGCATAAAGATAAATCCTAAGAATGACACGCTTTAACTCGAGCATAAAGATAGATCTTGTGAAAGGCACATTGGGTTATTTTTTAGTTTGGAAACTATCGAAAATTTTGTTTTTGTAAACTTCGAGTCACACTTTTTTGTTTCATAAACCATTTTATATATAAGTAGGCATTTATAGTGGTGTTCAAACATTAATGTTAGTAAAGACACTAACCCTTCAACTTCTATAATCGATATGTTATTGCATGAATAAAAATTATATGATTATGGATCGAAGTGGCAATCCATATTATCAGATGGTTGAGTACCTATGTCTTTCCATTATTTATGTATGCTTAACAATTTAAAGTGATTGCATTCATGTAATAATATATATGGTAAACATCAAATAGATTTACAATGAATATAATTTAATTATACGTTTGCTAGAGACTTTTAAGCTCATAACCTTCATTCTAGCATTTAATTGTTTAGCGGTTATTCATATAAATTCTTATGAAAAGTCTATTATAGTGAATGTATTAAATGAAATAATTATTAAATTTTTTAATGGTTTAATAGTTTAAATGTTGGTGACACTTATATCTCATTTAGCAATAAAAATTGTATTTGTTATCTACTTTATTCTCTCTCTCTCTCTTTATATATATATATATATATATATATATATACATATATATATATATATATACATATATATACATATATATATATACATATATATATACATATATATATACATATATATACATATATACATATACATATATATATACATATATATACATATATACATATATATATATATACATACATATATACACATATATATATATACATATATATATATATACATATATATATATACATACATATACATATACATATACATATATATATATATATAAGTGTACTATATCTATTAGTCTTCAATAGTATAAATAATACTGATAATCATTTGAATTAGTTAAAGTTTATAAATATTATTCTTTTAATTAGCTAAACTGATTGAGTAATATGATTAACTATACAAACTTATAACATTAGTACACTCATAATAATTGATGTAATAAATTCAAATTAATATAGACTCTTCACCTATCTTACCTTTTCTCTATTAGTATGTATTAAATATTACTCTAGTAGTCTTCAATAGTATAATATGACTATCGATTACAATAGTGAAATGGTATTGTCTATTAGTAATGCTCTTCTAATATAGTAATTAATATAGTATGCTAATATTATTAGCTAATAGAAGAAAAATGAAAAGTTACACTATCTTATGACTCATCATGACGTGGCTTCACGAAACGTAAGATTTCGCAAAACCTTGTCCACGTGTCACCTCCATATTCTTTAGCCTTGACTTTTAATATATATATAGATTTGTGAAAAAAATACTCTTATACCTAGGTTTAAGAGTAACTTTAGTCTTATACATTAGGGTATAAAAGCAATGGGAAGGAATATATGCGAGTGTGGGTTTATGTGGATCTTTACATCTCGATTGAGTTTTTATAACTTTGATATCTCGCTTATAGTAGGGGTCCATGCCCCTTTGAAATTTTGCCCACACAAGAAGACATTTTATACTTATCAGATAAAAACTCGATAAAAGATATAATTACATCAAGCACTTACAAGCTAGCAACAAAAACTAATTTATGTTTTGAACAACATATATAGCATATATGATGTCATAAATATGGTTTGTACTACTAAACTTGTATCCATATTAGCCAACTTTCCGTGTTCAATAAAACTAAATGATTTAATGGATGTACATTGCATTATCTTGACACTCGATACTACACTAATGATCACACTATTATCATAAACGATCCATTCCACATCCATCTTGTTTTCCTATAAAATGGATTAATCTCACATGTCAAGTGAATATCACGAAGATAGCTTACAAATTCTCAATACAATCGTCGATAAAAATATTTAGAAGTACATTTTATTAGAATGAAGGATGATAGACGAAGTCAATTCATATATGGAGAGAGAGAATTGATATGAATGACTCAATTTTATTATGATACTAGAGAACTAGAGGTACATATTTATAGGGTTTACAAAGAGAGTTTAGAATCATATTCTAATACAAATATTTCATAATCTATATAAAAATTGAGTTTCCTAAATTATATAATGTATAATAATATATAATATAGAATATAATATTCTAATATTATATTCCTAACACATTTTAAGTAAATTTGAAAAGGTTGAATGTTTTACTCAAGACTATATTATTCCCTACAGAGTTATGTTCGATAATCATTGATAATAATAATTGTTTAGGGTGAAAAATTCACTCAACATGTTTCACGCCTTAAATCTTCCACCTTGACGTAACGTCTTGAAATTACGTCTTGAACTAACGCCTTTGAGTTATTTGTTGTATACTTCCTATTTTTCAGGAATTGAGTTATGGATAAAAAAATCTATCCCCATGACCGTTTGAGACTTAGTCAAAGGGCGCCCTAACAACCATAATATCAACCAAAGAGTAACTGCTGCCCATCATCAACAAGAAACTTGATTCTAGGCAAGATAGAAGGGATCACATTTGTGTTGTTGTATCAGTTATATTATTTGTATATAAATAGTCCTTAGAAAAGCACCTTATACACACGTTACACTCTACTTTACTTTCCTTACTGCACTTTGTACTTGAAATCACCAAACTCAATAATATTATTTTTGGTTAAGGTAGACTTTTCCTAAAGCCCCCCGAGGTTTTTTTCGGCGAACGATTGTTCAAAGATTTTCCTCGTTACATCTTTGTGTCCATCTTGATTTGAGAATCATATTTCATTTGTACCCAAAGTTCTTCAATACAAATTCACCTTGTTGAAAATTGTCCAAAACAATTTGGCGCCGTCCGTGGAAACTTTGATTTTTTAGATTCCAATAAAGATGATCAATCCTACTTCTGCAATGTCTACACCCATCATCATGATTGGGGCAAGAACCAACACGTCAAGCTTGCCCATGACGTCTAACATCAATTCACCTATTGGGTCCAGCGCTGTTACGTCTCAAAACCAACGGCTCAACTTGGGGATTCTTCATCCATGACGCTTCCTAGAATATCAATGGGAATTATAACCAATATAACCACCGTGATGCAGCAGTTGAAGAATCAGATGGAAGTGCAACGGTACACCAACGAAATGATATTCAATTCGATAGGCCGGTTGCAAAACGAGATGTCAGCTTCAAGACGCAACGATCCTGTGGTCAGCATGCCTGAGGTTTCACCTCTGCACTCTCTTTCCAGGTGCTGGACCAAGCCCTATAAATGAGCAAGGCAATGTCACAATGTCCAGCGCAGTTCAAACTGAAAGCACCACTGTCACCACCGGACCAATCCCGTTATCAACCTGCTTTACCTTTGCAACCCCACCTCCTAAGGGGCAAACATGGAGTTTTAATATGTTTGGTACTCCATTAAATCTATTTGTTGCCACTAATCCTGTTGCAGATAACACCCTCGCAAAGGAAAGTGTAGCAGATCAAGGATATTCTCATGAAGGTTCCAGGAGTCACCTTACCCTTCAACCAAGCATCTCCGACCAGCCATCATGATTTACATTTTGTTCCTGTCATAGCTGGGGTGGAGATCCCTAAAAAATTTCAAGTACATCCTATGAAACAAGCATCTCCGACCAGCCATCATGATTCACGTTTTACTCAAGACTATATTATTCCCTACAGAGTTATGTTCGATAATTATTTATAATAATAATTTATTTCGCTTAAGATCTAGCGACGTTTGAATTAAATTGTTATATTTTCTAATCGAGATTATGTTATAATAAAAGGATGAAGTGTTATTTAGTGTCTTGATAATTAAGGGGTTTATTTACTCATTTAGAAAATAATTTAATTATGTTTACATATATATCTGACTATAAAGTGAACCCGAACGAAATGAATTACTATAACTTTGATTACAAAAGAGACAACACAAATTACTAGTGCTATTCCATTTTCATTACTTGAGGCGGGATTGCATATACATTTAATATGTTAAATTATTGACATGTATAGTTGTAAAGTAAGAGAACAAGGAAAAGAAAGTGTTCAACATATATATTTTGGCACAAATTCCCATTTGACAATAACACTAGGTGGCATTATGAATCAAACGAAATAATTACAAGAACATGTAACGTATTAAACCCGCATTTACAATAAAGGTAACATACTACGAATTAACAACATAATATAACGTACTTTTGAATCTTGTTATAGTTGAATTACGTTAAATTTCACTAACGAAATGAATAAACCCGTTAAATAAATAACTATCGTTAAATAAGGCTCCGTTTGTTTCACCGTAAAACATTTTCCGGAAAATGTTTTCCGGAAAATAACATGTTTTACGGTGTTTGGTTAGCCCCCGGAAAATGTTTTCCGGAAAATAACTCGTTTTCCGCTGTTTGGTTGCCTAAGTAAAACGTTTTCCGGAAAACATTTTACGCCCTTCCTAAGTAAAACGACCTACTGACCTTGTCCTAAGTAAAACATTTTCCGGAAAATGGAGGCCTTAATGTACAACTCATATTACGCCCCAGACAACCACCCCACCGCCTATCCCCCCACCCCCACCCCCCAAAAAAATTTTTTTTTTTAATTTTTTGTAATCGCCCCCACCCCAAGCCTACCCCACCCCCACCCACCCCCCAAAAATTTTTTTTTTTTTTTTTTTTTTTTTGTAATCGCCCCCTACCCCCGCTCTACCCCCCCACCCCCCACCCACCCCCCCAAAAAAATTTTTTTTTGTAATCGCCCCCACCCCCTGCCCGCCTACCCCCACCCCCCACCCCCACCCCCAAAAAAAAAAAATTTTTTTTTTTTTTTTTTTTGTAATCGCCCCCTACCCCCGCCTACCCCCCACCCCCCAAAAAAAAATTTTTTTTTTTTTTTTTGTAATCCCCCACCCCCGCCTACCCCCCACCCACCCCCACCCCCACCCACCCCCAAAATTTTTTTTTTTTTTTTTTTTTTGTAATCGCTTCTACTCCTCTTGCCTACCCCCACCCTCACCCCCCCCAAAAAAAAAATTTTTTTTTTGTAATCGCCCCCCACCACTACCCCCCACCCCCAAAAAATTTTTTTTTTTTTTTTTTGTAACGCCCCCTACCCCTGCCTACCACCCCCACCCACCCCCAAAATTTTTTTTTTTTTTTTTTTTTTTGTAATCGCCCCCCACCTTCTGCCCCCACCCCACCCCCCAAATTTTTTTTTTTTTTTTTTAATGCCCCCACCCTTGCCTACCCCACCCCCACCCCCCCAAAAATTTTTGGGGGTGGGGGGTGGAATTTTTGGGGGTGGGGGTGGGTGGTGGGGTGGGGCAGTGGGGTAGGCGAGGGCGACATAAAAAAAAAAAAAAAATTTTGGGGTGGGTGGGAAGTGGGGGTAGGCAGGAGTAGGGGGCGATTACAAAAAAAAAAAAATTTTTGGGGGGTGAAGTGAGGTGAGAGAGACATACAAAAAAAAAAAAAAAAATTTTTTAAAGTGGCAGGGGTAGAGGACATAAAAAAAAAAAATTTTGGGGGTGGGGGTGAAAGGGGGGTAGGCGACACAAAAAAAAAAAAAAAAAAAAAATTTTGGGGGGAAGTGGGTGGGGGGTGAGGGAAGCGAGGGGCCATTACAAAAAAAAAAAAAAAATTTTTCGGGGGTGAGTGGGGTAGGTGGGGTAGGGGGCGATTACAAAAAAAAAAAAAAAAATTTTTTTGGGGGTGGGTGGGGGTGGGTGGGGGGTGGGGGGTAGGCGGGGGTAGGGGGCGATTACAAAAAAAAAAAAAAAAATAAAAATTTGGGGGGTGGGTGGGTGGGGGGTGGGGTAGGTCACCTTGTGAAATATGAGTCGTTTTACCAAACACCCGAAAACATTTTACACCCTTCCTCCGTAAAATATTTTTCTCCGTAAAATATTTTACGCTCTACCTCCGTAAAACATTTTACAGGAAAACATTTTACAGGAAAACATTTTCCAGAAAACGTTTTCCGGAAAACATTTTACGTCGAAACAAACGGAGCCTAAGTAACATTCATTTCATCTAGATTCTCATTTCATCTCTACCTTCCATTTTCCCAGTTTCAAACCATGGATGAACACATATAATTCCCCACACAACAATGTCGACGATCCCCCTCTCATTCTCGCTATCATAAAAAAATCTTAGCCCTAATCCCCCATTGTTATATAAATCTTTGAGAAATTCATATCATCCCATTAGCAATGAAGAATATAAAAATAGGAAATGGGAATTAGAAAATCATTATTGGCTTGCAATTACGTTTTCATAATGTTTTTGTTATTCTGATTCTGGGTTTCTGTTAATTTCAATCTGGTTCGAAGAAGAATGCAATTTGGAAAATTGAAGTACTAGCAGCAACCAAAACAAAGAGATTTCGAATTGGGGAATGAATTTCAATTCTCCCTAAATGTTGCTGGCTTGAAAGCAATTCAGATGTCTCTCTTATTTTATTTAGGTTCAATGAAGTTATTTGGAGACGTTTAACACATACAAAATTATCGTTGTTTGATTGTGGTTTTCGAATTTGTTTTAATAACATAGTACATTGTCTAGACCGTGTAAAATGTAAATTTGGTGATATTGGTGGAAGTAGTGGTGGTAGGTTGAGAGAGAGAAAGAAGGCAGTGTTTGATGGTGGTGTTAATGGTGGTGATAGAGATGAAGGTTGAAATGGGTGTGTCTATTTGGAGGTTTAGGAAATATGTGGTGATTTATGGTGGTGGGGCGGACTGAAATGCGTGTGTCTATTTTAGAGGTTTAGAAAATAGGTGGTGATTTATGGTGGTGGGTAGACTGATGGATGGTGGATGGTGGGTGGTTGGTTGCGATATGAGCAGTGCAAGGGGTAGGGAAGAAGACTACCAAGTCCATAAAATATACTAACGAATGTTAAATATATATTTTTTTTTTCTTTTTTCGTTGACATTTCAGCTATCTTTTTAACGTTCTTAGGGTATGTTACATAATATGTAACGACATGTTAAAGTACGTTAAATTAAGATATCAAGTTGTAGTATGTTTCATTAATTGTAACAAACACTAAAGTACGTTTTATATATTTGTCGTTCACCCTAAATCAAACAAGATGAAATATGGCTAACTTAATATTTTTTTATCGCGAATTGCATTTTATTACATAAAAAAGAGTAGTGAAACGAGTTTAAGGAGTCAAATATATTTTCGTTAGGCATAAAATGTGTAAATACATAGAAAGTATAGTGTCATAAGATAAAATCCATGTATCATTATATGTATTTCACTTATTGCATGCAATTTTTAGAAAATAAAAACCTTTTTCATTTTTTTTTAACAAATTGCATCCAACATGTCACTCATATAATTTTCTCTAGTATGACACAAGTTTACATTTAGAATAACAATGTTACCCCATATAAGTTCTTTAACAATGGAGCTTAATAAAGGTAGAGAAGAAATGGTTTCTATACAAGGTGTATTATGTATATATACATTTAACATTCACACTTGATAATTAAAAAAATTCAGTTTTAATGATTAAACTTATTTTGTACCTATAAATCATGATTAAATTGTTGTATTAATATTAGCTAGCTTTAATAACTCATGGTATATCATTGACCCCAAGTGGTCAAATTAATGTGCATCACACATTATACATGGATGTTCATCTTCGGTGCCGCTTCAACCCTTATTTTTGTACTCAAATCTTGATGAATTTTTATGATTCTTGGTTCAATGGACTCCTTGGCTAGTCTACCATCACACCACATTCAAAAATTTCGCAATGTTTCCAAGCATTACCAAAAAAACACTTGATACTCTCAATAACTCCACGTAAACCCTCGTTTCGACCACTATTGCCTCCGAAGTGATTATCTTTCAAATGCCTCAACCTCATAACGCAAGAAAATACTCTCTAGAAAGCTAACTTAATTATCTACATGCCCATCAAAATTTCACGAATTTTCATCAAGTGTAACTCAAGTTATGCTCGAATCAATTGGGCATAGAAACACACCTAATGTTCACCATTTCATTTAACTTCACTCCACTTGACTCCTATTCTAATCCATCACAACTCTTCAACCGTTAATAACAGATAATCCAACGGACGAGATTCAAACTCGTGAGTATGCAGTGATCCGTGTCAAATGTGTATTAACCAATCAGATCTCGTCTTTTGGATATGTCCGCTCCGGCGTAATATTACTTAAATCCTTCCATTTTCATCAGCATTCCACACCTACGAGCTGAGATAAATCTGTTCTTCGGACAACTCTCAATTCCCCCATTTTCGATCTTTTTCTTAACCCTAATCCAATGGCAACTGAAGATCCAATCGTAGCTACTGAAGCTGCACCTGAGCCGGAGGTCATTTTGCCGGTGACAGAGGAGAAGCCGGCCGAAACTGACGCAAAGGCGACGAAGAAAGCGAAGGAGCCTAAAGCTAAGAAGCCTTCCGCTCCTAGGAAACCTAAGTCCGCCGCTGCTCACCCTACCTACTTCGAGGTATTTTAATTTTCCGGCGTTGATTTTGAAATGGAAATTATTGTTTGAATTTTTTGATCTGATTATTAATTTTGTTATTGAATTGATTTGTGTAGATGACGAAGGAGGCTATTGTGACATTGAAGGAAAGGACTGGTTCAAGTCAGTACGCTATCACGAAGTTCATTGAGGATAAGCACAAGAATCTTCCGGCCAATTTCAAGAAGTTGTTGTTGACTCAATTGAAGAAGTTTGTGGCCGCCGGCAAGCTTACAAAGGTCAAGGCTTCGTACAAGTTACCGGCGGCTGCGGCCCCGAAAGCAGCAGCTCCGAAGAAAAAGAAGGCTGCACCTGTTAAGGCTAAAGCTAAGGCTAAACCTGTTGCCAAGAAAGCTCCTGCAAAGGCGAAACCAGCTGCTAAGCCGAAAGCTGCGGCGAAGCCAAAGCCAAAGGCTGCTGCTCCAGCCAAGGCTAAGCCAGTGGCTAAAGCCAAGCCTGCTGCGAAGCCAAAGCCTGCCGCGCCTGCCAAGGCGAAAGCCGCAAAACCAGCGGCTAAGCCAAAAGCTGCAGCCAAACCCAAGCCTGCTCCAAAGAAGGCATCAAGGACATCGACGAGGACCTCACCAGGGAAGAAACCTGCGGCAGCTCCGAAGCCGGCGGTGAAGAAATCTCCGGCAAAGAAGCCGGTAGCCAAAAGCGTGAAATCGAAAGCAGCGGCAGCAAAGAAAGTGGCACCGAAGAGAACCGGAGCGGCGAGGAAGGCCAAGAAGTGATTGTGACAGGGAGGGATCTGCTTATGTCTATTAGGGTTTAATGATGATGATGATGATGTAAAGTTAATGTTAATCCATCCATGGTGGTGTATTTTTAGAGATTGTTTTATGCCCCCATGAAAATTATAAATTTTTAGATTTAGTTGTCTTTTATTTTATCATTGAAATGTTAGATCTGTGTGTGTACTCTTTTTTTCCAAATTAAATTAATCTTCAATTCGCCATTGATAGTCAAAAGATTGCTTCTTTTTTTTTTTTTGTTTCTAAGCTTGATTATGGATCTGAGTTTGTTTGTATCAACTAATATTATTTTGTTTCTTGCCAGTTTTACCCTTGGTGGTTGTACATATTTACTCAACACCTCATTCAAACCCCAACCCTCCCTTTTTAACCCTTTCTTACCTGTGTCCCAAAATATATGGTTTTTAATTTTTTTGTTGGTCCCATAGTAAGGTTTTTATAATATAATTACCTATTTTTTCCCCTATTTTACTTTTCCTACCTATAAAAAACCTCATTGAGGGAGTACCCTTCAAACCAAAACGGAGATGAACTGAAGGGAGTACCCATTCAAACCAAAAAACGGAGATGAAGGGGAAGAAAACGATGGTCTAAAGTGTAGAATTAAAGCAGTTTCTTTCATTTCCGATAAGAGGTACATTTTCTCTTATTGGAAATTACTTTTTTATTCGTGATACCCACTCGAAAAAATGTACACTGTTAAAATAGAAAATTTTTAATACTTTTTTATTCATGATACCCGCTTTTCATACTAACAATAACTGTTCGCTTACTATTTCTTATCCCACATTTTCTCTCATATCTCACTTTTTCTACTAATGACACTTGTTCTACTATACATTCTTCTTAATTCTTGTATACAAAAACCAATTTGTGCATTTTTTAGTTTTTAGTGAGACGGAGTGAACACTGTTCTTAATTCATATGCAACATCCATTTGTTTCTTTTTCCGAGTGGGACGGAGGTAGTACTTGTTTCTAACTTGTTAATTGCAACTTATCTCTGTCGAAATAGTTGTGTTGTATTATTGTGTTTACATTTTGGCCCTAATTTACGATTTTGATAGTTTGGGATTCCAATGTTAGGGTTTTATCTATACTCTCCTGCTGCTGACATGTCTTTAGTTGAAATGAATTGCTATCAATAAAGCTACCTCATGGTCAAATGCATGGGACGGATTATCGCTATAGACATGGATTTCGGTAGTAATATTCTTCAATCATATATCATCACTTTACTTGGTCTTTCTTGTAATATGTGGTTTTTGTGCGACTATTGAAAGAATGTTTAGGCAATTCAGCATTTTTTTAATTTTTAATTTTTTTTTTTGTGAATTCTCCAATGTCAACAATACTCATTAATTGTCTCTGGATGCTTCATAGTATATACTATATGTATAAATTTATATCAGTATTTGGTTGCTTATGATAGTTTCTAAGTGTAGTATATAGAAAGGGAAGATTTTGACCCGAGTAAGGAGATCCTTTTCACCTTATGCTTATGATTTTCTTGAGACTTGAGGTGCTCACAGTCACAATGCCTATTTCTTTCTTGTGTCCCGTACGTACTCTTAGTCATTTTTCAGAGTTTTCTATCTGTAATCTGATACTTGATGCGACTATGAAAAATGGAGTTGGGCCTGAACAAGGAATTAGGCCCAACAGATACAAATGGGCCAAATACGTTTAGAATGGGTTTTAAAGTAGGTTAAGGGAAATGAAGCGACATGGGTGATAAGGCGACATCCGTGCGCCGACATGTGAGAGTAAGGTCAAGCGGGATATAGACCTTGGGGAATTGTACTTCTAAAACAGTGTGGCCGATGGCGAGAACCTTGCTGATAAGGAGGTTGGAACTGGCGGCATTCTGAGTATTGCCGCCTATCCTACAATTGTCGCCTGGCGGCTTGTGTAAAAGATAATCCCGAGCGGCTTTGGCCTGCCAGTGGGACCCACTATCAACCATCAACTGTAGGGTGATTTGACAAGGTGAATAGGAAAATTCCACTAACTTTGGAGTTGGTTGAGGACCCTTGGTGGATGGTTGACAAGTGTCCCCGCAAGGCACATGGGGGCTTGGTAGTATTAAATATGAGAAATAGTGCCATTTTAGAGGTACGTACTCTCTCTACTCTCTAAGCTCTCTCTCTCTCTAGAAAACCTCCATTGTTGCTTATCAGTTACAGACAGAAATCTTACTCTCACGCCGGAGGGGTTTTGCCGGAGCCACTCCCGGCCTGGTTGACGTGTTTGCATGTGTGTAGGTGACCTAGCGAAGGAGGAATAGCCGGAGTATCTTTCTTGTCAGTTCCTGTGCAACCAAATTTGTTTGGCAGCATCAATACTCTTTTCCTTTCAATCAAATGCTCGGTTACACTTTCCTTGTGCAATCGTTTGACCCATAATGATCCACTTTGTAAATTTGGGTAATATCCACTTTGTTATTTGATCTTTCAAAGGGCTCTTTTGAGTGGAAAGTAAGGAGTAACAGATAGGATTACCAGTTTCTTAATTAGGGATTTTCTAACATTTAACACATGTCTAACTTTGCCATCTTCAAAATATCATGCCTTGTTTCATAATTTAGAACAACCACTAAATGATGCAACCTATTGTTTCTCACATGCTCCTTATGTCCAAAAAAAAGTCCAAATTTGAAGAAGGCAATAATTTTAGTGTATTTTCAAGAAGGTACGCACAAGTAAATGATCATCTTAAAAAAAAATTTGACTTGTTAAATGAGATTAATGTTTCGGACAGAAATAAGTTACTCTTACGAACATTTGATGTCATATCTTTTTGCTCGTTGCATAACTTGGTGGCATTAATTTTGGAGCCAGTTTCCTTTGAATATGATCCGCTTTCATGGTTGGAAAGTTTCTTATATCTATCAGAATGATTTGTTTGTCATGAAAGACTTTGGCATTGGATACTACATATTACTTCAGTAAGAGGCGTTAATTGAGCATGAATAAAAACTCAAGAGTTTGCGCCATATATTTAATTCCTTTTGATACTACCTAAGTTCACAGAGGACTGTCTTGGTTACTGCTCATATCTATCCAGATATGCTTGTGCACCTCCCAAAAGTGAAATTATTATGCACCCAAGTTTCCTAGTATTCCCCTTACTAAATACTTAGTTTTATTGCTTTTGTGATTCATTAATAACGGAAGTGGCAGTGTTTAGTTGTTATCTATGGTGATACCCCCTTTGTCCCGGAAAGATAGTCCTATATTGTACCTTTTGCATATTTGAAGGAAGTGATTCACTTGCTTGTACATAGGTAAACTTGCACTAACATTATTGCCTTTGTTTAAAAAAAGGGACTATCTTTCCGGGACAAGCTAAAATGACAATTGGGACTATCTTTCTAGGACCGAGGGAGTACTTGTTAAGAACTGCCCGGGCCTTAAAAATATGGATACCAAAATAGCGCAGTATGCATGGTATTAGTTTCATGGCATAGTAAGATGGATACTGTTTCTTACATACATTTTACGCACATTTGTTGTCCAGATTTTTGTGCTCATAGCGTAACTCTGGTCATTAGTTTTGGAAGGAGTTTCATTTAAAGACGAATGGACTTATCTTTGAAGTTCACTGCACATTAGTGATGTTTCATATTTGCTGGTGGGATCACATGCGATGGAACCTTGCAAGTGAACTCCAGAGGTTTATGTGTGTTCTATTTCAGCTCATTTTGTAAGGGATCCCTGTACACGTGAGTTTGTCCTTTCATGACTTTTTGATGATATGAATAAGAAGCTTAAATGTTACCATAATTGTGAGGTATCCTATTTGGTATTATAACTTTTTTTTTTTAGCAATATTTGTTATTATAACTTGAAGACGCGGTCTGAGTTTAAAGATACAATTAGTAGGTTTGGCCTCAATTAACTTATCTTATAGTCTCCATGTCGTTACAGACTTGAGATTCTTATCTAACAAACAGAATTCTTCAATCGTTGACATTTTATGAATCTTCAGGTAGTGGTATTGCCACTGATTCATTCATTCGCTCATTCCATTTTGCTTTTTAGAAAATCTCCCTAGAGTATTTCCATTTTGTGACACCAAACAAATGGATATTCTGCTGGGACAGTTGCTTGTTGCTGAAATAAGGTTAAGTTTCCTCTCTATAGAAATTATTGCATTGCCAATTATTCACGACATAGTGGCATTTGTTTCTTGCAGATCAACTATTGATAATTTCTTTCCCGTTCTGAAAGTAGGATACTTCAAATCAGAGAGCAAAGAGTTTTAGAAATTATCCTGTAATGGAAAGTTTTAGTTATAGATATTGCGTAAAGATACTTGGTATCAGTCAGAGCAGTTTCAAATGCAGGGTTAATATACAAATTAAGCTTGACAGTGATTTAATGCATGCCAGGTTTGCATTTAAAGGGTTTATACGAACTCGTACCAATTTTCTTGAAAATGTTGGTAGCCACGGTGTACCTTATACTGTAAGTTCCCTTGGCCCTAGTTTTGTCTAATGGTTTGGTGACTGTGTTATGGGATTATATAACAATGTGGAGTTCTTGGAGTGAGGATTTTTGATTCCGATGTTTCTGGAAAGATCTTTATTTTCCTACGCAGTTTACTGGAAACTTATTAGTATTAGGGATTTTTTTGGTATTTTTCCTTTTATGTTGTGAGTTGTTTTATACAAAATGCCTTCTTAACATCAAAGAATGCTCATGAGCTGTAATGTTTTCATACAACACAGATACCAAAATCCTCCGGTTGCAAAAATATAGAAATCTAAAACTATTTTCTGCCCTATCTCCTTCAACATGCTCCTTAAAGATATTTCAAAACTGTTTGTGATCCCGCAGTACTGAATTACCCTTTCATACTTTCGAGTCTCTGAATAGAATACTTGAGCTCTTTCTGAATATTCAACCTCGAAGGTGACAATACAATATCTTTCCAAACTGAACCAACTTCATAGGCTGGGTTCGGGCGCCTGTAAAGTTCATATATATTATCTGCTGCATCGTTCAACCTTGCTACTGTTTTTAAACACTTAATCTCATCCGGATCAACAAGTAATGTCTTGTCTTTGTCTTTCCATCCTATCAACTTCACACCCACATTTTCTCATTATAACAGTAATTATATACATATAGGAAACTAAATAAGTATAATCGAAGATCAGGAGATATATACCTTTGGTGGGCCCTCCAGAGCATTGGTGAGGTATAGCCTAGCATTGTCCACTAGGTTGCAGTATGTTGAAAATGCATTAGCAAATCTTTTATGTGATGTTAACTGTGACTTTACTCGCACAGCTCTTCTACACATGATTGCTCTCCTGTAAAGAGTAATAGTTTATTAAAAAAATTAAAAATTTAAATACTAAAAAAATAAAAAAAGTCTCGTGAAAAGTTTGATGTTCTTGTGATAGGTCCAGGGGCTAAATGGTCATTACCTTATGCCTCTAATAACTGCTAAATATGCATCACAAACGACGCCAACTAACTCAATTCTGTATGGTCTTCTCTTTTTACCCCCATCTGGTTCTTGTTCTTCTTCAAGCTGTTCCCAGTAAATTTCACTCACGATTCCATCTTCAGTCTTAGTGTAGCCAGCTCCCATACGGTAACGACGGCGGTGGACGTTCCTGGCCATTGTTATCGTCTGCACAACAAACGGGACCCAAGAAAGTGTGCCATCCATGATGACATCCCGTCCTTCATTCAGTGCTGTAACCAGGAGGGAGGATGCTGCATCTGTTGATGATTGGTGCACCTGTTTGATTTAATATACATGGTCTGTCTTCATGTCAGTTGAAGTACACTAGAGTTCTTAACTTCAAAGGTGGCAGTGTAATATTTCAAGTTCCCAAAGCATGGTTATACACTTATACATGCCTAAGGCCAGTTATGAATCGGCTTAATTTCACTTCCCACCCCTGAGGTTTGGACAAGTATCACTGCCCCCTTGAGGTTTGGTTTTGTCTCACTGCCCTCATTTGTCAACTTTATTGATGAGAAATGACTATTTTATCCCCAAATCTCTCAATGTATATTCCAAAGACACTTCACAGATTAATGGGATAAATAGCCATTTTGCATCAATAAAGTTGACAAAAGGGGGCAGTGAGACAAAACCAAACCTCGGGGGAGGCGGTGAGAATTGTTCAAACCTCAAGGTGGGCAGTGAAATTGACCCATTGTGACTCTAGGGCCTTCGACAGCCTGAGGTCTTGGATTCAATCCTTTCTCATGCCCTCTTGGGGAGTGAGTGTAGGGTAGGGAGGTGAAAGCTTACCAATTCAGCCGTTTGAAGCATGTCGTGATGGCCCCTGGAGCTAAGCGCTCTGTAAATGACATCTGTTTCTTTAAAGGCGTCTGCCTCTATAATAACAGCATTTCCTGCTGCTCCTGCCCAGAAGGGTCTGTACATAACATCTTTAATTTAACACCTTCAGTTTTATAATTTTTCCTCAATTATTTTTGTGATTTGTAGCATAATCTAATTTAATTACTTACTCTTTGAGAATATCTTTAAGCACAGTACTCTTTCCAGCTCCCATGCCGCCACCCATAAGGAGAAGAACAGGACTTCTATCTTTATGAGCCATTGGTACCATCACGTCAGTACATGAATCGTCAAAATTAGCTACAAGGCCTATTGCTTTCATCTCCTCCACTAACGTGTTAAAAACTCTTGTCACTTTCAGGTTCTTTGTCACCCTCTCGAATCTTTGTTCCCTATCTCAGTGCACACAGAATGAAGATTAAGGCTTAAATCTTCTGTAAGTTATGAACTTCCTTTTTTTTCCCCTTTTTATTCATGTCAAACAAATATTTCTCTGTTATATACCGAATTCCGTTTTTAACAAAAAAGATTATCCTGACGTAAGTTGCATATGACTTTACAAAATGTATACATAAACAGACCTAGTAGCTGCCATGACAATGCTCTTGAGCTTCTTTTTTGCCTCTGTATGATCTGCTCCCAATACCTAAATATTCATGTCGAGATTTCAGAATTAAATCACCTGATGGAAAAATGATCTATATAACGAAATAACCTAAAAATCTAGAATTGCTTTTACCTGACTGATCATAGAATGAGCATGACCCCAATGAAATGCAAAATAGCTTAGAATGCGTCTCTCAAGTTCTTCCACAAACTTTATGAATAGTGAATCGGCTTCAGGATCGACAACAAAGAATGAATATATGTTTTCCTCACACCCTTCTTCTTTCCTTATATAATCACAAGCTAACTTGCATAGATGTGGACATTCTCTTCTATCTGCAAATCCCATCTGCCTAGCTGCATGCATAGTACACCATGCAAGATATGTTATACATTTGTTATACACACACACACACACACACACTCATGAACACATATTGATATGGCAACATATCAACAATCTCTTTGTTTTTTGGATTAAAGATCAAAAGGGTATCTGGATCCCATGCAAGATATGTACTCCATCTGTCCCAAAATGAATGTCCGAAAAAAAATTCAAATTTGCTCTAGATAGATCAAGAGCAAATTTAATTTTTTTTCGGGTATTCATTGTGGGACAGAGGGTGTAATGCATTTGTCACACATACACACATAAATACACACATCACATGAACACATATATAGATATGGCAACAATCTCTCTGTTTTCAGGATAAAGATAAAAAAGGGTATCTGGATCAATAATTACCTACATAATGGGGAAACCTTTCAAGCTTTAATGGCTGGCCATTGCCGGAAACTTTTATCCGGGGAACAATCTTCTGATCTCGTATCTTTCTCAGGCGTAAATGCATCGCCGCAACAATGATTAAACCTATGGAGGATGCTAAAATGATCTCTGTGTATGTTGGGTTGCCATTATCTACAAATCAAAGGGAAATATATATTGAATTATTTTGATTTTTTGTTTGAGATTGAAAATGTGTGGAGCCTTACCTTGAAGCATGTCTTGGTGATGATTTGAGACTGTAGAGAAAAGAGTGTTCTTTGAAATTATTTGCATATAGAGATTGAATGTTTCTTCATTTGCAGGTTAATCGTTATGGTTGTTTTTGCTCTTTGGTTGTTATATTAAAGTTACATTGGTTGTATAGTATTTCTGTGACACAGCAAATAACAAATTGACATTTGTAATGGTAACTATTATTCCCTCACAGTATACTTTATACTTGTAATTTTTATGGCCAATTTCAATAAAAAAATATTATTTTCTCCAAATACTACTTAAATAGTATTTTTCTAATTACAACTCTTGAAAAAGTATTGACGAAATTAATCCATTTTTCTAAGGTTAAACTAGATATGCTAAATTTCAGACTTGACTACTTAGTGAAGCCGTCAATTCGGGATAATGGGATGGGAAGAGACTATTAATGATCAAAGTTTTTATAACAAAATCCAACTTCTTACGTTCGTACCTGAGTGTGACTGACCGACTGAGAACAGAAGAGGAGAAGAAGGATTGTTTCGCTGCTATGCTGGGAGAAGAAGAAGATTAGCGGCCGCTGCCGTGAGAGAGAAACGCCTAAACGGGAAGGAAATTTAGGGATTTAGGTTTGTTGAATTGTTCCATGGACTAAGACTACCCACAATGGGTTGAATGAAATAGGAAAAAAAAATTTAAGTTAGTTGAAATGCTCCAATGGGTTAAATGAAATTGGGTGAATGAAATGGGTAGTTGAAATTTTTCAACCCGGATGAAAAAAAAAGGCTGGCGACTTGACACGTGGCGTAGGCTCATTTTGCCAAAATTCATCATTTTTTTCCTATAAATTAATGCAAGTTTCATTTGATTTGGACAAAAAAAAAAGGGTTATTACAAAAAAAAATCACTAAAAAAGATGGCATTTACAAAAAAAAAAAACATGTAAGATGGGAAATTACAAAAAATTATTTTTTTATTTTTTTATCGGTTTTTGTCAAACAACCGATAACTTGAAATTATCGCTGTTTGAAGAGTAATTTGTGCTTCAAACAACCGATAATTTCGATTATCGCTTGTAAAACAAGTGATAACCGAAATTATCGGTTGTTTGACCAAAACTGATAAAAAAACCATTTTTTTGTAATTTTCATCTTTCTAAAGTAGTTTTTTGTAAATGCCTAAAAAAATATTTATTTCTCAATTATCCTTCTTCATTTTAGCCTTTATTTAAAAAAAAATCATCATCTTTTTAGTGAAATGAATTCCAATAATAATCCTTTCAACACTCAAAATTCAAGTAATTTTTCGCCATTCAACTACAATCCTAATGATTTTCACTTAGAGTTCATCAACAATTGTAGGATCTAGTCAAGCACACATGAGCAAAGTTCGGAAATTTGTGATTTAATAATTTTATTGTATTTCATTACTTGTGTCGCGAGCTAAGTTTATTGTAACTTTTCTTATTTTTAATAATAATTATCGTCATTTATCTAATTATTTAATTGCAATTTTTTTTAATTAAGTATGAATTTTTTTTAATTATAAATAATAATAATAATAATTTTACTAATCATAAAAATAGAGAATATAAATAAAATAAAAGTAGTGGGGTATAGAATGATGAGTTGGAGGGAGCTGAAATTTAATTTAATTCAACCATTGTAGGGTGGTTAAATGAAATTGGTAGTTGAAATATGAAGTGGATGAAATAAAGTGTTAAAGTGGTTAAATGAAATGGAGAGTTAGTTGAAACCATTGTGGGTAATCTAAGTCAAAAAATAAGTCACGTTTTTTGTTTTTTTTTTTACTTTGGTCCTGGACTCTTGGGCCCGGGCTCGGGTTAAAAATAGAAAAAATACTCCCTCCTCCCATATTAAGTTACTCGTTTACTGTTGAGAACGGAAAATAAGGAGTGAATATATATAATGTTATTAAAGTAGGAGTTGTGAGTGAGTAAGAGAGAGAAAATGGGATAGAGAATAGTAAGAAGATAGTTGTTGTGAGTATGACAAGTGGATCCCATGAATAAAGAAATATTAAAAAGTTTCTTTTTTAGGAAAGTGTGACTTTAAAGTGGGACGCCCAAAATAGCAAAATGGGTAAGGTATTATGGAACGGAGGGAGTAGATTTTTTTTAAAAAAAATGTGCGTCCCGTCCCATCTCACTTTGTCCCGAGTCCCAAATTAAATGTCCCGAATAGGCCCGCTTTTATATGGGCTTATAATATACTATCCTATTCCATCTCATTTGTATGGCGAAACGTATCATCCCGACTGGACGGCACCAAATTGACGGCCCTACTATTTAGTCGACATGGGGACATTCATTTTAAACTAAATACGCTATTACTAACCGCAAATTTAAATTCGCTATTGTTTATAGCTTATATTTAGAAAAGTGGGGTTGTGCAATATTTTTTCAAACATTTTTGGAATATGATTTTTGTAAAAGTAATATTTGAGAAAAAAATATATTTCTTTCATTCCTTAACAAGTGTGACAATTACATTGTAAATGATTTTAAGGAACTTTGTTAAAACAATAAATTGAAATCAATTATTTTAAAAAAATGTATTTCACATGTACATTATTTATATAATTGATAAAAGTGCATTAAAATTGTTTCTTTATTTAAAAATAAAGCACTTATTTTTTAATAAAAATGCTACATTTACTATACATCAGAGAGCCTATATAATTGATTCTTCTTGTACAAATATAAAAATTATTATTGACGCAACCATAAAATATATAAAAGATGAAAAATCATGTAAATCAAACTTAATTTCAAACAGCTCAATAATAATAATAATAATAATTTCACAATTTTTCAAAAACAATTACATTTTTAAAGATAGAAGACATACTCCCTCCGTCCCAGTCCCAATATATGCACTTTTTGTGCCGGTGCGGGAATTAAGATAAAAAGTGATAAAGGTGATTTGTTGTGAGTGTAAAAGTAAAATAGGAGAGAGAATGAGTGGAGAGAATAGTAAATTTGAAAAGTGTTGTGAGTAGAGAGAAGTGGGTCCCATTTCCATTTTAGGAAAGTGCAGATTATTGTGGGACATCCAAAAGAGGTCTTTTTGCATATTATCGTGGGACGGAGGGAGTATTTATTATATGTATATATTTTGTTGAGAATTGTTATATAGACCCGTAAAATTGTTGAGTAAACCCGTAACTTTAAAATTTCAAAATTGCCATAGAATGAAATTACTCTAATACCCTTAAATCTATTCACCCATTCTTATATACTTTTTTTTTAAATTCATTGTTAATCTCATTCCTATATACTTTTTCACTTTCTAACCATATAAATGTGTTAAATTGTTGCCTTAAATATTCGATTTTCGGGGCAAAAATTTGACCAGAGTTTGATGATTTTGCCTGCATCGGCCACACCCTAGAAAAACAAAAAAGTTCGCCGGTGGTGGTCGAACTTCTTGAAAAGTTCACCACATACGGCCGAACTTCTTGAAAAAGTTCACCACTACCTAGAACTTCTTGAAAAAGTTCACCACTACCTACTGACTTCTTGAAAAGTTCACAAGACTCTACGAACTTTTGTAATTAAGGAAAAAAAAATCAAATATTTTGGCATGTTATTTGGGTACATAACATCGTTTTGACATGAGAATAGAGCTAAGGTACTTTGAGTAATCATTTATTTTTAAATAGACAAGAATACGACATTTATTTTGGGATGGAAAAAAAAAAGTGCGACATTTATTATGGAACGGATGGAGTAAAAAATAACCCCCAAAGTAGATTTAATAGCAATGATAATCTATGAAAGGCAAGACTTCTACAGTCAGCCATATGCCTTTCATTTTAAATTAGTGCAAAGTTAAGGATCCATTTACCAATGGTCTCCTGGCCTAATGGTATCTTAGGTGACTTTCCGTAGGGGAGGTCACCAGTTCGATTCCCCCCAAGGGGAATCTTGTGGTTTAATTATTTCCTTGGGTTTCGTAGAGCCTCGAGCCTCCCACATCCGTGCGATTAAGGAAGCGAAGATCTTGGCCGTACACTCAATGTGGGGAGTTCAAATCTTAGCGGTTTCTTGGTGATGTGGAGCACCAATCTATCAGTGTTGTGGAGCGGCCGTTTGGTGATGTGGAGCGCCCAATTCATTGGTGTTGTGGAGCAGCCAAGTAATTGCCTCAGAGAGGCCTCGTCGGGCTCCTGGAGTATAAGGGGTGTTGCCACCCCTACGCATAAAAGCGCGTCCCGCGATTTACCTCCGCCAAGATCTTGAGAGGAGCCAGACTAATGGTCAGGATTAACCAACGATGTTGAGAACCTGGGTAATCAAAAAGTTAAGGATCCATTTGAATGATAAAGCTCCAAACAAGTACCATATCAATAAATCATCCACATTATCACGTAAGAAGAAAGAACTAGTAATCACCATGAGGAAATGTCTTTTACCCATCATAAAAACTTCCAGCCTTTCAAAATCTTACAAAAAGTACGAAGACTATATGAATACTTGGTTCCTTGTTTCCACAATTTTTATCGTGCTTGATGAAATTACGGCTGCCATATTGAATATTGTAGTGGTGTAGTCTTTCAGAGAAAGAGTTTGTCAAAGTTCTTAAGAATCAGCCATCAGATTCAAGGAAAAATAGTTATAAACCCATTTCTCCATATTTTTCGGTAACCAAACTCCATAAATTCCGGCCAACTTCATTTTTTTCCAAAATTTTCCTCCTTTTCAAAAATCGGCCACACCCGATCGAATATTTTTCAAAATCGGTCACACCCACGATTTTTAAAAAAATTGGTCAGAGCCATGGCCGACCATCAAAAGAAAAATCGGTCAACAATGGCCGACCCATAATTTCGGCGAGAGATAGCACCAGATTCGTAGATCTAGGTTTCGATTTGACGATAATGGTACAAATTTGAGGTCAAGTGCAGCTCGGGTGAAAAGGGTTGCCAGAAAAAATTGGTGAATGGCCGGACAATGTGATTTGGATTGAAAAGGTTGTTGCCGGGAAAAATGGAGGATGGCCGGAATACTAAGGAAATTGAAGAGAAGGGAGTTTTGCAGTTTGTGTGCGTGGGTGTGAGTTTGAGGAATGAGGGTAAATGATTTAAAATGGTAAAATAGGAAGAATAGGGGTTTGTATTAACTTATTTAGGGTGGGTTTAGTGATACTGGTTTACTCAACAATTTTACGGGTCTATATAACAATTTCTCTATTTTGTTAATGAGTAAAAAATACTAGTACTAAATAATTTTGATGAGAGGAACCCTGCTAACCCTCAGTCCTAAAACCTCCCCTTCTCAGTCCCCTCCCCGTCCGGTGTCCCCGGCACGATGAACTTCAAAACTCCCGCTCGTTTTATCTCAACGGCGGCCATCTCCGTCACTCGAGCTCCTCCAACAGGTAAACTTTCATCCTTATTCGCAGAATTGCCAAATTTCACCTCTAAACAACACAACCCCACTTCACAACCCCCAACCCCACTTGAAATTTTCCTCAAATCAAACTGTAAATCAGGAAATGTTAATCTCAGCGATGCATTGCACTATTTCGATAGCATGATTCACGCAAAAACCCTTTATCCCGTTTCATCATTCAATTTATTGTTGGGCGCTGTGTCCAAAATCAAGAATTTTGATGTTGTGGTTTCTCTGTATTCTAGGATGAACAAAGCCAACATTTTACCTGATTACATCACCTTAAACATTCTTCTCAATTGTTATTGCAATTTGAGGCAGGTTGGGTATGCGTTTTCGGTTATGGGTTTAATTATCGTGAGAGGTTATAGCCCGAATGAATTTACTTATACATCCTTGATTAAGGGTTTGTTTATGGAAGAAAAGATTCTTGAGGCTGTTGGGTTGTTCAAGAAAATGATCAGATTGGGTTGTAGGCCTCATGTTGTTACTCTTGGAACTGTGATTAATGGGTTGTGTAGGGCTGGCAACACAGCCCTTGCGCTTAGGTTGCACAAGGAGATGGTGAACGGGGATGGTGGTTTAGGGTGTGTATGTACGCCTAATTTATTTTGTTATAGCATGATTATTGATAGCTTATGTAAAGTTGGGTTGGTTGATAATGCTAAACATCTATTCTTGGAGATGAAGGGTAAAAAAATTACTCCAGATGTGGTTGTTTATAGCTCTTTAATCTACGGTTTTTGCTATTCGGATAAGTGGGAGGAGGGGAAAGCTTTCTTTAATGAAATGATTGATGAAGGTATACGTCCTAATGTTGTAACGTTTAACATATTGATCAATGCACTTTGCAAAGAAGGGAAGACCAAAGAAGCGAGTGAGTTGTTTGAATTGATGGTTAAGAGAGGTGAAAAGCCTGATGCTTTTTCATACAACGCTTTGATGGATGGATTATGTTTGGAGGGTAGGATGGATGATGCAAGGGAGTTGTTTAGTTCAATGGTGGATAAGGGTCACAAACCCGATGCCATAAGCTACAACGTACTAATAAATGGGTATACCAAGGGTAGGAGAGTTGATGAAGCTATGTGGCTTCGTAGAGAAATGATTCGCGAAGGAATTTTCCCTACAATTATTACTTACAACACCTTATTAACAGGTCTTTTCCAAGTAGGTAAAGTTGTGGATGCACATAAATTGTTTGGTGAACTGCATGCAAGTGGTCTCATGCCAAATCATATTACTTATAACATATTCCTAGATGGGCTTTGTAAGAACAATCGTGTTTCAGAGGCCATGGAATTGTTTCAAAGGCTCGAAAACAATGAATTTGACTTTGGCATTAAAGCTTTTAACTGTATTATGGATGGACTGTGTAAAGCTGGAAAGGTTGAAACAGCTTGACTTGGGATCTATTTATGAAATTGTCTCGTAAAGGCTTCGTGCCAACCGTTGTAACTTATTCAATCATGATCAATGGTTCTCGTATAGTAGGACATTTAGACAAGGCAAAATATTTGCTTTTGGAAATGGAAGAAAAGGGTTTGCGCCCAAATGTTGTCACATTTAATACACTTATGCAAAGCTTGTGCCATGCAAATAAAGCTCCCGAGGTGATTACGCTACTTGAGAAAAATGAAAGACGGAAAAGTTGCACCGGATGCATCCACAGCCTCTATAGTGATAGACTTGCTTTGAAAGACAAAGAAAGTAGTAGATATCTTGATTTGATTCCAACATTTCCAACTACCGGTCTAAAATGAGAGGTCATATTGTCTTATGTAATCGTTTACTATGTTGATTCAAGTTGAAACATAGTAAACGAAATAAAAGTCTCGATTAGATTATTAGTATTCTAATCTGTTAAATCAAAAGATATCTCTTCTTTTTTCTCATTCGGTTCAAAGGTTTTGGGAGAGGTAAAGATGCAAGTATTATGTTAAGTGTCATTGCTTGTCAATTGTCTAGCAAGATTATTGTCACTGTCTGATCTTGCGTTTACTGAATAGTATGTGCTACTTCACATGAACACGTTTGGGTAATAATTATGTTATGCTTTTTCCAAATATCAAAAGTCTTTTTTGTTTGTTTGTGTATTGTAGGCCGTTAAGAGGATATTTTTGTTGGTGTATGCAAGTGTACATGCTTGCGAATTGTATATATTTGTGGTTGTGTGGTTGTGTGGTTGTTGTGATATAGTGTATACTTTTGCACACACTTAAGTTGGTTTGCTTTTCCAGAAAATGGCTGAGGAGCATTTCAATGAGAATGAAGCAGATGTTATGTCTGAGAACTCACACCCTCCAGAAATTGAAATTCAAGGGTCTGATAATGATTTAGAAGGCAGCGGTGGCGTCAATGATGACGTAGCCACAGACACCGCTGCTGCTCCTACTGCCGCTCCTACTCCTACCCCTAATGCCACTCCTATTCCTGCTCCTGCTGATACTACAGGTGTTCCAGAAAAGAAATGACCTGGTTGGCCGGGAGAGAATGTGTTTAGGATGTTGGTCCCTGTTCAGAAGGTTGGTGGTATAATTGGCCGCAAAGGAGAGTACATTAAGAAAACATGTGAGGCGACAAAAGCTCGTATTAAGATTCTTGATGGTCCTCCTGGTACCGCCGAAAGGACTGTAAGTTTCTTAGTTCTTGTTAGCTTACTTAAACAATTTCACAATGCTAGTATCTGTTATTTGCCACATAAATGTTTTGAATAGCTAATATTCACATTCTAGCTGCACGCTTACCGTGGAGTATTGGTCATCAGATGCCATCAACCTAAGTCTATCACAGTTTTGGCAGATATACATTATACATCTGTGTCTCTGTGCGTTTATAATTTAACTTAGGGATTTGTATGGCAGGATCAAATTATGACATTCCCATCTGGTTCATTCCTGCTGATGACCCAACCTTGATCTCAAAGCAGCAACTTTTTGCAAGGATTGTTGGAGGACTTGGTGGAAGAGCTGCAGAGGAAATTATCTTTGGTGAGCCCGAGGTGACAACTGGTGCAGCTGGTGATCTAAAGCAGATAACTGGCTTGGCTAAACAGGTAAGCCATCAATGTTTTCTCTATTATTTAAGGAATGCATTCAAGCTTATTTTGATACCTAAAATTGCCAATATACTCCCACTGTCGCAGAAACAAATTTTTCTTACTCTCAAAGCTCAACCTTTTCGGTATGGAAGTTTGCGTTATATGTTTTCCTATAGTTTTACTGAATATAAATCTACTACTCCTTCCAAAAATTTAAGATAATAAAGGGAGTTTGACTGTTAAGTACATATAGTAGCACATGTAGATAGTATCATTATTGACCACATTATGTCACTGAAACTGTAAGTTAGGATATGATAAATGGCAAAAGTGACTTTAGCAACTTTGCTTAAAAGTGGAAGTTCATTAGGGAATGTATTGATGAACGGATTATTTTTTGTTTTATGACTCAAGAGAGCTTTGAGTTCGTGGATGATTGGCATAGATTGGAGGTTTTCCAATTAGCCGACTTAGCAGTACATTACTTGTATAACTGCACCCAAGTCCATTTTCCTTCTACAACCTTAGTGTTGGAAAACCTAGAAAAGGGATGGAGGCTTTTAGGTTCGACTTAAGAAATGAGAATTATCTTTTGAACATACCAAAATAGAGTGTTGTGTTATTCTTTTTAGGCGGGTTAGTAATTCCTCCGCCCAAGAAGATGATTCCATTTGACAAATCAAACTTTTTAAGATTCTAGTTTTACTTGTTTGTGCTTCCTTGAAATCGCAATAATGCCTAAAAGAAGTGGCACTATCCTTCTTTTCCTTTTTTACTTTTTAGTGTGTCAGGGGGGGGGTTGGTGCATTTTTTAAGTAAAAAATGAATACTATAAATTAACACTGTAGGAATGAGATCTTTTTTTTCTAATGATTTTTATTCATAAAATCTGGTTGTTACTGCACGCATTACTGAAACTAAAGATTTTCACAAAACTATGTTGGCAGATGGTAACAACATTTGGAATGTCGGATATTGGTCCATGGTCTCTTATGGACGGATCTGGTCAAAGTGGTGACGTCATCATGAGAATGATGGCAAGGAACTCAATGTCAGAAAGGTTAGCTGAAGACATTGACAGTGCTATCAAAAGGATTTCAGACAGTGCGTACGAGATTGCGTTGAAGCAAATAAGAGAAAACCGTGAAGCAATTGACAAGATTGTCGAAGTCCTTCTTGAGAAGGAAACAATGAGCGATGATGAAGTCCGAGCACTCCTTTCCGAATTTGTTGAAATTCCAGTTGAAAATCGGGTTGCTCCAGGGGCTAAGTGGTCATTACCTTATGCCTCTAATAACTGCTAAACATGCATCACAAACGACGCCAACTAACTCAATTCTGTATGGTCTTCTTTTACCCCCATCTGGTTCTTGTTCTTCTTCAAGCTGTTCCCAGTAAATTTTACTCACGATTCCATCTTCAGTCTTAGTGTAGCCAGCTCCCATACGGTAACGACGGCGGTGGACGTTCCTGGCCATTGTTATCGTCTGCACAACAAACGGGACCCAAGAAAGTGTGCCATCCATGATGACATCCCGTCCTTCATTCAGTGCTGTAACCAGGAGGGAGGATGCTGCATCTGTAGATGATTGGTGCACCTGTTTGATTTAATATACATGGTCTGTCTTCATGTCAGTTGAAGTACACTAGAGTTCTTAACTTCAAAGGTGGCAAAGCAGTAATATTACAAGTTCCCAAAGCATGGTTATACACTTATACATGCCTAAGGCCAGTTATGAATCGGCTTAATTTCACTTCCCACCCCTAAGGTTTGGACAAGCATCACTGCTCCTTGAGGTTTGGTTTTTCTCACTGCTCACGTTTGTCAACTTTATTGATGAGAAATGACTATTTTATCCCCAAATCTCCCAATGTATATTCCTAACACTTCACAGATTAATGGGATAAATAGCCATTTTGCATCAATAAAGTTGACAAAAGCGGGGGCAGCGAGACAAAACCAAACCTCGAAGGGAGGCGCAGACTTTGTTCAAACCTCAAGGGCAAACAAATTGACCCATAACAGGCTCTAGTGGCCTTCGACACCTGAGGTGTTGGATTCAATCCTTTCTCATGCCCTCTTGGGGAGCGAGCTGTGGGATAGGGAGGCGAAAGCTTACCAATTCAAATTTGAGAGCTATGTCGTGATGGCCCCCGGAGCTAAGCGCTAGAATGACATCTCGCTTTTAAAGGCGTCTCCCTCTATAGTAACAAAGATTTCCTGCTTCCCGCCCAGAATGGTCTCGTACATAACATCTTTAATTTAGCACCGCCGCCTTTATAATTTTTCCTCAATTATTATTGTGATTTGTAGCATGATCTAATTTAATTACTTACTCTTTGAGAATATCTTTAAACACGCACTCTTTCCGGCTCCCACGCCGCCACCCATAAGGAGAAGAACATGACTTCTATCTTTATGAGCCATTGGTACCATCACGTCGCATACGAATCGTCAGAATTAGCTACAAGGCCTATTGCTTCATCTCCTCCACTAACGTGTTAAAAACTCTTTGTCACTTTCGTGTTCTTTTGTCACTCCTCTCGAATCTTTGCTCCCTATCTCACTGCTATCACGTAATGAAGATTAAGGCTTACATCTTCTGTAAGTTATGACCTTCCTTTTTTTTTTCCCTTTTATATTCATGTTAAAAAAATATTTCTCTGGTATATACCGAATTCCGTTTTTAACAAAAAAGATTATCCTGACGTAAGTTGCATATGACTTTACAAAATGTATACATAAACAGACCTAGTAGCTGCCATGACAATGCTCTCGAGCTTCTTTTTTGCCTCTGTATGATCTGCTCCCAATACCTAAATTGTGGGCGCCTCCAACTCCCGGACCTATAAACCGTGTCCCAGGATGGAGGGTCCCAAAATATACCATTTTAAAAAAAAACTTTTCTTTCATTTACATTGAAAAGTACACAATCTTTTCCAAAATAATTTCAAAATAACCTCCCTTCACGGAGGTGATTAAAAACCTGCTTTAAACATATAACCTGTCTAAGATACAACCCCTACCATAAACAGGCTTACATCAACCAACTATAAAACAAACCAACCCAAAACTGATTACAATACAATTTACTGAAAATGTTTTATAACAGCTTTTTCGTATAACAACTACAACTACTCCCAACTCCCACACAAATACATACATACTCGACAACCTAAAATAGGATCCAAACTCCTTCCCGCCTCACCGGTATGGTCCACCGTCTCACCAAACTAAAACAAGAAAAGGAGAAGGGGCGAGAATAAATCTCAATAAGTTGTTATGCATGCAACAATATGCCATATAAGATGCAACACATAAACATGTTGCAATATATCACGTTGGAAAACAAAGAAACACCTTACGTTACCTTTTCCTCCCCGACTCCGTAAGTCATATCATATGTAACACATAAATAGGTTACTTAACTAATGTACAACACACACAAGTTGCTCAATGATACGCAACACCCACAGTTGCTCAATCTCAAATATGCAACACATAAATAGGTTGCTCAATCAATACACTGGTAAAATAGTAAACACATTCTCGTTACTCTTCTTTACCTTTTCCCCATCCGAATAATATATAGTAACAACGGTGGGAGATAAACTCCACTCATTTGTGAATTGCTTATTGCCTATTCACAACTTATACGATCCCGATTGGAACCCATATAAGCAACGGTGGGAGTAGTACTCCTCCCTATCATGTGGATTTGCCGGTTGCCTATCCACGTCTTATAAGACCCATTTTCTAGGAAACATATAAGACATCGCAATTCTACGAAATGACCGCACAAATCCATGTAGAAGCCGAACCCCACTGCAACTACTGGCGGAAGGGAACGGCCCAAGGTATGTGCAAATCTAACCACCTTATGGAACACATCCATAAGTGATCTGGATGTCCTGCACTCGAATAAATAACCAATATAACCATAATCAAGCACATGATAGATATTTGAAGTTAATCCACACCTTGGGATATCAATATGTAACAAGATACTTTTCTCATGCTAAACCAATCACAATAGTGCACATATATATTTTACACTATTGAATAATAATAATCCAATGACCTGATATGCTTATTCATGCTCAAACCAAATGGAACATAACATGTATTTACACACTATGCGCACAACCAATCATCTCATATAGGTCATCAAGTACGGGTACAATACAATATAAGTAACCCTACTCAATCAGACCCTAAGGTTGAACACTTTCTATAAAGGTTCCAACCAAGCAAGTAGGTAATCCACATTTCACACATCACGTGAACCAATCACAATGTATACAAAATCGTGTAAGGACTCAATGCATACCAAGTAATCCCTACCGATTCATTATACACCATATAATCTAGCGACAGTGTATTAATACACTTGCCCAAACCAAATCAAGTAGTGCTAACTATTTTTACGCACTATACATAACATGGAACTATACTCATATTAAATCAATCACAATAGCGCACACACGTGTCAACACTATTCAATAACAACAATGCAATGACATGGGATTAATTACTCATGCTCAACTAAAGAAACTCGTAACAAGTATTTGAACACTTTGCACTCCAATCAACTATGAACAGGTAAGCACTTATGTCACCAAATATATCACATAAGTCTTACAATATCATCTCATACTATGGAAACCATAAACAGGAGTAATATCTCTCCCTGCTCAAAACCAAGGAAGTAATGCCCTACTCATTTTTAGGCACTATAGAGCAAATAACCCTACATAGGTCATTACATAGGGGTAAAATAACATATAAGTAGCCCTATGCCATCACAATACAACATTGAACAACTTCCCTTTAGGGTTCAAGTTCAAAACCAAGTTTTATAACATTTGGTTCAAGTTTCATAATCGCCTCTCAAGCATTTTTGAGACATTATTTAAGGACCTTATCAATATCTTTTTGGCCCAATTAAAACTCCATTATGTAGTACTAAAGTTGTACTAAATACAGGATCAAAAATTGTTCCATTCCGAGTTATTTAGCCTAGGTTTCCAATGCCTCAAACATGGACCAAGGCTGCAGATTGAAATAACACAAGTGCTGAAACTGCCTTCCAAGCAACTTTGGGTCAATATTTAAACCTATTGCCAATCTCTTTTTGGCCAATTACAAGTTCTAAAATGATGTACTAAACTTGTAATACAAGTATAGTTAAAGAGTTATTAAATCTATACTCATTAACCTAGGTTTAAAAGCTAGCAAAGGTGCTCACTCAAGGCAGATTTTAGCACGAGTCGTGTATGAAATCACGAGTCGTTTCCAGGCCCTGAACGACTGATTCCATGGCCAAGACTAGTGAACCACGACTCCTCAGCATGGTCACGACTCGTGCTCATGTGCACGAGTCGTGCCCCACCCCCTGAACCCACGGTTTTGACATCAGCAGCAACAGAACAAAAGCCACAACACACTTCAGTTCCCAAGCTTGCTTCAGCTACTGTAAACCAGCTTTCCACAGTCCATCAACCTGGTTTTGGACCTATACAAACCCTCTTCAAGTCTTATTACACATATATAACAAGAATTCAACAAGTACCAATCCATAATACTACCCTAGGCCATGGTTTTTGCAGCAAACAACAACAGAACACTTGCAGCACAACAACAGTTTTCCAGCACTTACTTCAGCAACTGCAAGGCCACTTTACAGCAGGGATATACTTGGTTTAGGACTCTAATATACTCCCTTTAAGTCTTATAACACATATATAACATGTGTACAACAATTCCCAATTCATAACACCACCCTTGGCCATGTTAAACAACCCCAACCTAGTTGTTTCCAAGCTAAACCCCCAGCTGAAGTTTCCATCAGTGCACAACTTACTTAATAACATCATATTAACAACTTTAATCATGTTATAAACAAGTATAACAAAAAGACATAACAACTTACACTCATCTAAGCCTTCCTTGCTTAATCATCAACTCACAACCTACCACTTTGCTGAACAACTTCAGCAACAACAAGACATAACCAAGTATCATTTTCAGCTATTACCAAGTGACCAATATCAGTATATAACTAGATTTTGGTCCATAATACACCTCCTTCATGTCTTGTAACATATCTATAACATGTATAAACATTGATTATATCCTCTTTTAATCCAATTCCCAAACCATAATTTGAAACTATTCAAGTTCAACTCAAATCAATTTCTTTTCCATTTTCAGCACCAAGTTAGTGATTCAATCTTCACCAAACTTAATCACAAAGATCATAATACATGTTATGAACAGCTATTTGAAAGAATCATAACAACTTACCAATTTTCACCAAATTAAAAAGAAGAAATGATCGGCTCTTCTTGCTCCTCTCAACTTCCTCGCATTAATTTGAAGTCGAAATTAATAACCATTCCACGGCTGAATTTCTGGGAATTTATGAAGCTTCGCTAGGGTTTGGGACCATTTCTAGAACGTAGGAGAAGAAGGAAAACCGAGGAGGTGATTCTCCCTTCGATAAGTGAAGAAGGATATTTATATAGCCAATTTACACTCTAGCTCCTCAAGGTTTCAAACAACTATAAAACCACCACCTTGAACTTATAATTACACATAAGCACCTCAAGGTTCTATAACACTTTCATTTCAAGATTTCAAGTGTTAGCATTTACTACACAATTCCTCATTTCTTTTACTTAGACATTATATGATCAAAAATCACTTTAATAACATCTAAAATCAATAATTTATCAAAGTATGAAAATAACACATACTCAAATTCAATTACCAATCCAAATACTAGAATGAACACATAGTTATTCCATACATCACAATCAACTAAATAACATCTAGAACCATGTAATTCAAAGCAATCTAGCCAAATAAACACGTAATCCTTTCACAAATTCATATAAGGCTTAACATAAGTGCAATACACCCCACTCCCACGTGCTCAACACGTGGTCAAATTAGTGCTCGACCTAGTGGTCGCGACACTCACTCCCTTAAATAAAATTCGTCCAATTTTAAACATAATTACATGTATCCTTTGTTGAAGAATTCAATATCGGGATAGGATCATCAAGATACTCCTTCCATAAGTGCTTTTGGATATGAAAATAAACCTAGCAAGAAGAAATCAATACGTACTTCTACCGCCTTAATTAACAACATACAACATTCTCGAGGGAAACACCTCATCAATTCAGCACCACCGAGAAATGAAATAATTCAGTGGACTTTTTAAAGTAACACGTAAAACCGCATAACATTCACATTCTTTAGACCACAACTTTAGGGCCTTTAATGCATATGATAACATAAATATCCACTACCGACTTAGCTACCTCAACCACAAACAGAGGCAAGTCAACATAGAAAAGGAGACTCACTTTTTTGGCGACATGGCTCACCCTAGAACACAACAATTACTTAACCACTGCAGCCAAGTATAACCACAATATCACGGATCGGTAATTCTACCAACTCCACCGGCAATCCACGCCCACAAATACTCATGTCACAACCACGCACAATCAAAGAAAACTCGAGGTACTCTCCCATGATTTCAACCTCTAGCATAAGACAACTCTGTAGACCATTTATGCAAGTAAAAGCAAAATGCCATGCCACATAAAAATGGGATACAAAATAGATCCATAAAAATATGACCCCTAATTCCCGAGACATGGAATACCTCTATTAACCTGCGGAGGAATCTCTCTCTCCACAATCTCAAGCCAAGACTCCTGGCCTTAGAATTTCTCTTTTGCTTTCCCTTCGCATTCTCTCTTTGTACTCACCACTTTGCTGCCTCTTTGTTGGCCACCGACCGAGGTCTCGTTTCTGTCGCAATTTAAATCTAGGACAATTCCTTCGATATGCCCCATTTCCCCATACATCATGCATTTTCCTCAGTTTTTTCCAACATGTGCTGCCTTCGTATGTCCACTCCGCCGACAAATTTGACAAACCTTGCTAAAATGTTTCACCAGAGATACCACTGAACCTGGAGAAGCTTCAATCCGTACTCCTCGAACATTTCCAGATCAAGAACTGGCCTGCTTCCGATCAATCTGAGCCTTGCTCCGCATACTTCGACCGCTTCCATCCCTTTTCAATTCCCTCGTGCTTCTCAAGGTCATTCCCAATCCGAAACGCCCTATCCTGTGTTTTAATCGTACCTCAGTGCCGTTGCCAACCGGTCCCCGAGCCGCCATATTCTCGTAAAAGATCCCGAACATATCCATCATTTCCATTTTCTCGGTCTCTTCCTGTTCCCATATTATTCCCATTTCGTGATCCCCTTGGTCATCACCATTTCCCGCCATCAACATTTTCCTACAATAACCACTCTGGCCGATGTCACACACTCCCCTTGAGCTGACATCTACCCTCGACTTCTAACCAATGCTCGATAATCAACCGCTGGCGCCTCCAACTCCCTAGGACCTATAAACCGTGTCCCAGATGGAGTGGTCCCAAAATATACCATTTTAAAAAAACTTTTCTTTCATTTACATTTCAAAAGTACACAATCTTTTCCAAAATAATTTCAAAATAACCTCCCTTCACTGAGGTGATTAAAAACTCCGCTTTAAACATATAACCCGTCTAAGATACAACCCCTACCATAAACAAAGCCATCAACCAACTATAAAACAAACCAACCCAAAACTCGACATTACAATACAATTTATCAAAATGTTTTATAACAGCTTTTCGTATAACAACTACAACTACTCCCAACTCCCACACAAATACATACATACTCCGACAACCTAAAATAGATCCAAACTCCTTCCCGCCCTACCACTGCAGATGGGTCCACCGTTGCCTCAAATTAAACTAAAACAAGAAAGGAGAAAGGGCGGTAGAATAAATCTCAATAAGTTGTTATGCATGCAACAATATGCCATATAGTATGCAACACATAAACATGTTGCAATATATCACGCTGAAAACAATAAACACCTTACGTTACCTTTTCCTCGACCGTAAGTCATATCATATGTAACACATAAATAGGTTACTTAACTAATGTACAACACACACAAAGTTGCTCAATGATACGCAACACCCACAAAGTTGCTCAATCTCAAATATGCAACACATAAATAGGTCAAGCTCAATCAATACACTCGGTAAAATAGTAAACACATTCTCGTTACCTTCTTTTACCTTTTCCCCATCTCGAATAATATATAGTACAACGCAAGGAGATAAACTCCACTCATTTCAGGAATTGCTTATTGCCTATTCACAACTTATACGATCCCGATTGGAACCCATATAAGCAACCGGAGTAGTACATTCTCCCTATTGTGTGGATCCGTCAGTTGCCTATCCACGTCTTATAAGACCCATTTTCTAGGGAAACATATAAGACATCAGCAATTCTATGAAATGACCGCACAAATCCATAAGCCGAACCCCACTGTAACTACGTAAGGGGAACGGCCCAAGGTATAGGCAAATCTAACCACCTTATGGAACACATCCATAAGTGATTGGATGTCCTGCACTCGAATAAATAACCAATATAACCATAATCAAGCACATGATAGATATTTGAAGTTAATCCACACCTTGGGATATCAATATGTAACAAGATACTTTTCTCATGCTAAACCAATCACAATAGTGCACATATATATTTTACACTATCAATAATAATAATCCAATGACCTCGATATGCTTATTCATGCTCAAACCAAATGGAACAAGCAGTGTAACATGTATTTACACACTATGTGCACAACCAATCATCTCATATATGCCATCAAGTACCGGTACAATACAATATAAGTAACCCTACTCAATCGTACCCTAAGGTTGAACACTTTCTATAAAGGTTCCAACCAAGCAAGTAGGGTAATCCACATTTCACACATCACGTGAACCAATCACAATGTATACAAAATCGTAAGGACTCAATGCATACCAAGTAATCCCTACCGATTCATTATACACCATATAATCTAGTGACAGTGTATTAATACACTTGCCCAAACCAAATCAAGTAGTGCTAACTATTTTTACGCACTATACATAACATGGAACTATACTCATATTAAATCAATCACAATAGTGCACACATGTGTCAACACTATTGAATAACAACAATGCAATGACATGGGATTAATTACTCATGCTCAACTAAAGAAACTCGTGCAACAAGTATTTGAACACTTTGCACCCAATCAACTATGAACAGGTAAGCACTTATGTCACCAAATATATCACATAAGTCTTACAATATCATCTCATACTATGGAAAACCATAAACAGGGTAATATCTCTCCTGTTCAAACCAAGGAAGTAATGCCCTTACTCATTTTTAGGCACTATAGAGCAAATAACCCTACATAGGTCATTACATAGGGGTAAAATAACATATAAGTAGCCCTATGCCATCACAATACAACATTGAACAACTTCCCTTTAGGGTTCAAGTTCAAAACCAAGTTTTATAACATTTGGTTCAAGTTTCATAATCGCCTCTCAAGCATTTTTGAGACATTATTTAAGGACCTTATCAATATCTTTGGCCCAATTAAAACTCCATTATGTAGTACTAAAGTTGTACTAAATACAGGATCAAAAATTGTTCCATTCCGAGTTATTTAGCCTAGGTTTCCAATGCCTCAAACATGGACCAAGGCTGCAGATTGAAATAACACAAGTGCTGAAACTGCCTTCCAAGCAACTTTGGGTCAATATTTAAACCTATTGCCAATCTCTTTTTTGGCCAATTACAAGTTCTAAAATGATGTACTAAACTTGTAATACAAGTATAGTTAAAGAGTTATTAAATCTATACTCATTAACCTAGGTTTAAAAGCTAGCAAAGGTGCTCACTCAAGGCAGATTTTAGCACGAGTCGTGTATGAAATCACGAAGTCGTTTCCAGGCCCTGAACGACTGATTCCATGGCCAAGACTAGTGAAACCACGACTCAGCATGGTCAAATAGACTTCCGTGCTCATGTGCACGAAGTCGGCTGCTCCCACCAATTCGCTGAACCTTACACGGGGTTTTGAGCATCAGCAGCAACAGAACAAAAGCCACAACACACTTCAGTTCCCTAAGCTTTGGCTTCAGCTACTGTAAACCTGTGCTTTCCACAGTCCATCAACCTGGTTTCTTGGACCTATACAAACCCTCTTCAAGTCTTATTACACATATATATAACAAGAATTCAACAACAAGTACCAATCCATAATACTAAATTTCTAGGCCATGGTTTTTGCAGCAAACAACAACAGAACACTTTGCAGCACAACAACAGTTTTCCAGCACTTACTTCAGCAACTCAAGCAAAGTGCCACTTTACAGCAGGTGATATACTTGGTTTAGGACTCTAATATACTCCCTTTTAAGTCTTTATAAACACATATATAACATGTGTACAACAATTCCCAATTCATAACACCACCCTCTGGCCATGTTAAATGTAACAACCCCAACCTAGTTGGGAGTTTCCAAGCTAAACCCCCAGCTGAAGTTTCCATCAGTGCAATACAACTTACTAATAACATCATATTAACAACTTTAATCATGTTATAAACAAGTATAACAAAAGATGACATAACAACTTGCACTCATCTAAGCCTTCCTTGCTTAATCATCAACTCACAACCTACCACTTTGCTGAACAAAACTTCAGCAACAACAAGACATGAACTGGCAAGCATCAGCTTTTCAGCTATTACTAAGTGACCAATATCAGTATATAATTCAGATTTTGGTCCATAATACACCTCCTTCATGTCTTGTAACATATCTATAACATGTATAAACATTGATTATATCCTCTTTTAATCCAATTCCCAAACCATA